>JAJOOS010005613.1:0-18025 GCA_029582725.1 Solanum chiquidenum
ATTATGAAACGAATGTACCAAACGTCTGCGTTAATAGCAGACGTTATAACCGATTCTTGAAGCTTGTAGTTTGTTGTAACTTGTAACTTGTAATTTGGAACTCCAATACTTGATAGCAAATATGAGAATTATATATATTATGATATAATATGGAAATTTAGAATTGAAATATATGAATTTATGATATAATATGAGACTCAAATGGAATAAAAATTTGAGACTTAAGATTGAGAGGATATAAAAAATAGATGAGAGAATAAATGATTTTGTAAGAAATAATAAGGGATAGAGGGGTATTTATAATATTAAAAATGGGTTAAAGTGTATTTATGATAACTTGAGGGTTTAAATTAAAGTATTAAAAGTAGGGGTGGTAGGGGGTGTTGGGGAAGGGAAAAAAAGGTGAATAAATCTGTTGGGGGGCCCACTAGCCGTTGCCCCAACGAATATAATTCAAAAAAAAATAAAACAAAAAAAATAGGGGATCCCGCGAACTGGCCGGTTCAGCTGGGCCGGGTCGACCGGGCCCAAAAACTGAACCGGCCCCTAACCGGTCCCCTATCCCGATCCCCTCCCATCCCGCCATAATGTACGGGACCGGGTCCAGCGAACCGGTTCTTGAACCGGTCGCAGGCCGGGGCGGGCCGACCCGATCCCCCTGTCAGCCCTAGGGTAGGTCCGCGACGCGGAGAGGTATTTAAGTTTTGGTCGCGAAAATACTTTTTGAGGCAGAATGGTCTGTGACTGCTCTGCGACGCAAAAGCATTTTTCTGAAGTTTGGGGAGCAGGTTCGCGATGCAGAGCCAGTGTCCAGATTTGCCCGACTAAATTTCTTCTTCGTTTTCCAGCCCCAATTCGCTCAAACTCGGTTTCTTTTCCCAAATTATTTTTAGATACAAATACCCAGCAAATGTACCTAAGAAACTAACTTCAACCAACTCAATAATTTGACGTAATGATCTCATAAACTTCTCAATTGCAGCCCAACTCAAGAACAATATCAAATTCAAGAATACACATCAAGAACATCAACTTTCAAACTCTTTGAGGATGAATTCACGCTGAAATAAACATGTTTGACACGTGGGTGAACGAACTCAACGTTATGAAAGCCTCACATACCTTGTAGGATTAAATCCTTGGCGAAATCCACACGAAATTCTCCAAGAAATCGACGAACTTTGAACTTTTCTTCTCCTTTCTCCTCTTTTCTCTTTTCTCCAAGCCCTAGCGTGAACTTCAACTTTTCTAAACTGGTCTAATTTTTATTAGACCCTAACTTAATTACCAAAAATGAAATAAATTAATAGGGTATGGAAAAGACCAAAACACCCTTTAAAAATCCGGATTAGACTTTTCTTATCTAAACAACCCAACTTCCAAAGGGCCTCACTCATACAAACTCGAAATCGCGCAAACTCGACGGCATTGGAAAGATTATTCCAAGAGCTTTCCTACCACATCTGGAAGTACACCTAACTCATCCTGAGCTAGGAGTTATGGCTGTTTGAAGTTGACCAAAACTCAACTTATTCTAACTTAACAAAATTTCTAGATTTTCATTCTTTCCAAAAACGACTATTTTCAATTATGAACTCCTTCCTAATTACTTCAATTTGGCAAGATGTTAAAGTTTAGGATTTTAAAGAAGTCATATATATATATATATATATATATATAAATGTGTCAGCAAATAAAGTCGTTGTACATGCTCGGTGGACAAAGATTTTATGGACAAACACGCCTAGAAGTTGAATGCTTTTGTCAGAATTAGAATGAATAAAGAAAAGAGTTAAAAATGTCAAAAACACATTTCAATTATTTTATTTTATGAGTTTTATAGCTAAACTATTGAGGGTATGAGTTTCCTACCTGAACTATCACCCTAGTCGACTTCTAGGGTGTGTTTCGCTATCCAGTGATAGTTCAGGTAGGAAAATCATACTCTCAATTGTTTAGTCATAAAACTCAATAAAATAAAAATAATTTTCCTACAAAAACAGTTGAGAGATTTTAGAGTTTCATCTAGTTGGGTGCACCTTAGGAGATTCCTGAAGAGTGTTGTATTTTGGGAGGAGAACACCACTTTTTGTGTTATTTATAAAGGTGTTTGGCTAGTATAGAATTTAATAAAGGATATATATATGTGTGTGTGTGCAAATAAAGTCGGTGTACATGCCCGGTGGACAGATTTTATGGACAAACACGCCTAGAAGTTGACTGCTTTTGTCAGAATTAGAATGAATAAAGAAAAGAGTTAAAAAGGTCAAAAACACATTTAAATTATTTTATTTTATTGAGTTTTATAACTAAACTATTGAGGGTATGAGTTTCCTACCTGAACTATCACCCTAGTCAACTTCTAGAGTGTGTTTCGCTAACCATTGGGTGATAGTTCAGGCAGAAAACTCATACTCTCAATTGTTTAGTTATAAAACTCAATAAAATAAAATAATTTAAATGTGTTTTTGACCTTTTTAACTCTTTTCTTTATTCATTCTAATTCCGACAAAAGCAGTTGAGAGATTTAAGAGTTTCATCTAGTTGGGTGCACCTTAGGAGATTCCTGAATAGTGTTGTATTTTGGGAGGAGAACATCACTTTTTGTGTTATTTATAAAGGTGTTTGGCTAGTATAGAATTTAAGAAAGGATATATATGTGTGTGTGTGTGCAAATAAAGTCGTTGTACATGCCCGGTGGACAAAGATTTTATGGACAAACACGCCTAGAAGTTGACTGCTTTTGTCAGAATTAGAATGAATAAAGAAAAGATTTAAAAAGGTCAAAAACACATTTAAATTATTTTTTTTATTGAGTTTTATAACTAAACTATTGAGGGTATGAGTTTCCTACCTGAACTATCACCCTAGTCAACTTCTAGAGTGTGTTTCGCTAACCATTGGGTGATAGTTCAGGCAGAAAACTCATACTCTCAATTGTTTAGTTATAAAACTCAATAAAATAAAATAATTTAAATGTGTTTTGACCTTTTTAACTCTTTTCTTTATTCATTCTAATTCCGACAAAAGCAGGTGAGAGATTTAAGAGTTTCATCTAGTTGGGTGCACCTTAGGAGATTCCTGAATAGTGTTGTATTTTGGGAGGAGAACATCACTTTTTGTGTTATTTATAAAGGTGTTTGGCTAGTATAGAATTTAAGAAAGGAAGGACAATTTTTGAAAATTATGATTTAAAATAAAATATAAATATTTAAGGGTAAAATATAAAATATAAAGTTAACTTGTACTAAATATAGAAAGGTGTACAACTTTATCGGACTCATATTAGTTGATCACTTTTCTATTTACACACATATTAAGAAATCATAAATAAGAAGACAATTTTACTAATTCACCCTTAAAAATATTTTTGGAAATTTTACAAACAAATGTGAACACTTTCAAAAAGAGTTAATTGTGAGGGTAACATAGAAGAATTTTAATTAATGCTTTCTTGATTTAGAGCTTGTTTAGATTGGCTTAAAAGTTGGTCAAACATACTTTTAAGTCATTTTTAGATTTTGGAAGTGTTTGGCAAAATTAAAAATGACTTAAAATAAGTTTAAAATGACTTTAAATAGTTAAAAGTCAAAAGTAGAACTCATTTAATCATTTAAGTTTGACCAAAGATGTTACTTTTGTACCCTCAATTCTTTTAGATAATTTTAAAATTTACCCTTCTGAAATAAAAAAAAATCCTAAGATCTTCTCTTTCCATCAAATATGTGTGTGTCGTAAGATCTTCTGTGTGAGAGAGAGATTGATCCCCCATCTTTCTTAACTTTATATGGCTAATGAACTCCTTGCTTTAGTCCATTCTTTCCTTCTTAGGGCTCGGGTCAATAGTCGCCATGGAGGATGGACGGATATAAGAGATTCACGATAAGCTATAATTTTTCAAAAAACTAGAACCATACCGCTTCGAACAAAGTCTCCCTCTTTGACTAGTGCTACCTCCATCTGTATGTGAATGATAGGCAAATATTATTACAAGAAATACATCTTAAATCCTTCATGTGATGTGATCTTTCAAATTATATATTTTAAAATTTTAAAATAAGTAGAGCATATACATTAACTTAAATAATAAGTTTATATTGAAATTGAACTAAAATATAAATTTATTTTAATTTTTTTTGAAATAAAATATTTAAAGTAATAACTTTTTATAATGTTAACAGTTTTAAGGATACTTCGAACATTTTAATTTAAAAAAAGTGTTAAACAACTCTTATATTGTACCGAACACTTCAACAACTTTTTTCAGTTGCAAAACTTTTACCCAAACACATAATTATTTATTTTTAAAATAAATTTCAGCACTTCAAAAGTTATTTATTAAAAGCTACTTTTTTCAGTCAATCCAAACAGACTCTTAGACAACATTTGGCCACAAATTCGCAAATATTCTTGGCAAGTTATTTTTGGGTTAAGTTTTGGTGAAGGTTCACCATGCATTTGACCACAATTTTTTCCAAGAATATTGTACTATTTCAAACAATATGATTTATATCGATAAGTTCTAAAAATTATTTAAAATACTCATAAGTTTGTATTATCATTTTATAATGAACATGTTCCGTTAAAAATAATCTTATAACATAATTGATAACAATCAACTACAACAACAACAAATAATAGTATGGGCAAGAGCAATACATTAATCGCATACTCAAACTTGTCACTGATTCAGTAGGAATTATAACTCATTAAAAACAAATTGTTCTTTTTTCTCAATCTTGACACTCGAATTATAACTCAAACTTTTCCAGAGGAGGTAGATAAATATTAGTTGGAATTAATAAATGATGGGTATTTTTTATAAAATATAATTTTTTTGGGTAATTGTAACACCCCGCTACTAGAAAGACTTAGAATTAGAAAGGAACCATTTTTGGAAATAATCAAATTTGGAAAGTTTGACAAAGTTAAGCTAAGTATGAGTTTTGGGTCAACTTAAAATGCCCATAACTCTTAGCTCAGGATGATTTAGGTGTGCTACAAGATACCATAGGAAATATCTTTGAATTATCTTTCCAACGCCGTCAAGTTTGCTCAGTTTCGAGTTTTTCTGAAGGAAATATCCCCATTTGAAGTTGGGCTGTCTAGATAAGGAAAGTCAAAACCGGATTTTAGAAGGGTATTATGATCTTTTCACTACCCAATTGTTTAATTTATTTTTTGGTAATTAAGTTGGGGTATAAACTGATTGGATTCAGTTTACGCTTTATCAAAATAAATTAGGGTTTTGAGGTAAGAGAAAAGAAGAGGAGAAAAGAGGAGGAGAAGCAAGGAATCGCCAAGTTCTTGAAGTTTTGCTTGAGAATTTCGCCAAGGATTCGATCCTAAGAGATATGTGAGACTTTCATAGCGTTGAGTTCGTTCACCCACGCACCAATCATGTTTATTTCAGCGAAATTCGTTCTAGAAAGTTGAAAGTTGATGAATCTTGAATGGTGTTCTTGAAATTGGCATTCGTTCTTGAGTTAGGTTGACATTAAGGAGTTCCTTGAGGTTATAATGTTGTTTCCTTGAGTTGTTTGAGTTAGATTCTTGTGTATACATGTTGGGTATCTGAATCTAAAGGGAACTTGAGAAAAAGAATCGAGATTAGGCGAATTGGGATTAGAAAACGAAGAGGGAATAAGTTGGGAAAATCTGGGTACCAGGTCCGCGTCGCGGACCTGTTCCTCAGGATGGGAATTTTCTCTCCGCATCGCGGAGCGGTCACGGACCCTTCTGCCTCAAAATTTATTTCGTGACCAAATATTTAATGCATCTCTGCGTCACGGACTTGATTCCAGACAGTGATTTCTTGAACATTTCTCATGTTTAACTATCTAAAAACACTCCTAAACATCATGAAATTTTTCCTATCACAAGTTACAAACCTTGAATCCATAAATTCAAATTCAAGGAAAGTTAAGAGTCAGTCAAGAGAAGTTAACAGTCAAGTCAAAGAAGTTCATAGAGTTTTCCAAAGGTCTTTTACAAACGTTTCAACTTTGTTTTAAGACTTGAGTTTTGAGTTGAGTAAAGAGTGAAGATTGAAGTTCATTTCTTCAAAGAGTATATGGGGACTATGTATTCCCAAAGAGTTTAAAATGTTTTCACATTTAAATAAGAAAGGAAACTGAGATTTCCAAAGAGCCTTTGAGCTAGTTTTCAAAAAAGAGTAAATGTTTTCACAATTAAGCAAGAGGGGAAACTTTGATTTCCAAGATAGTCTTTGAGCTAAGTTTTGAGTAATTATCTCAAACTACAGAAAGAAGTACATTTTTAAGCATAAGATCTAGTATTATATTTTGGGAGTAGTATTGAGCACCGATATGGGGAAGAGTTCAGAAAAATCCCAGCCCCCATAAACCATGTAGCCATCATGGGTAGAAAAGGGTCATACTTTTTAGATGATTACTTAGTGTTTTTTAGCATAGACTAGTGGATCCACTTAGTAGCCAAGTTCTATACCCTCGGAAAGGTATAGGACGGCCTTGGCAGCGTGAGGCAAAATGTTGTATCATCACAATAGCTCTTACGTAATGGTTGTCGGTTAGAGAAACTCCCACAATAGTATTATTTTGTATTTTTATATACATTTCAGAGTTACATTGTATCCTGAGTTACTATTGTATTTCTAAATACACAGAGTTGTTAGCCATGTTTTAAAAAGTTTTTCTTTATATTGCACTTGTTTATACTGTTTTATATTGAAATGAGTTCAGTTCAGTTGAGACTAGATTTGTTCTTTCAGTTCCTTTCAAGCTTATGTCTTGTTTTAGTATTCCCGTCGCATGCTTGTACATTCAATGTACTGATGTCATTTGGCATGCATCTTTTAATGATGCAGATACATGTAATCAGGATCAGCATCCAACACATTGTTGATTCTAGTTGAGCTTCAGAGTTTGTGCCTTCTTGCTTCCAGAGGATCCCCTTTTATTGCTTTCAGTATTTTAGTTCATTAGGATGTCGTGGGTCTTGTCCCGACATCCATTTCAGTTTTAGAGGCTTCATAGATAGACAGTCAATTAGTTCATTTGTCACTATTTTATTATTGGCTTATGTTTTGAGACTTGAGTTGCCATCTTGGCTAGTTGGATGTTCTTTTAAGACATTCTAAGTTTATTTCATGAGTTCATCATTTGAGACTATTTTCTTGTGTTTAAGTTTTCCGCTGAGTAGTAAGCTAGACCAAGGGTTCGCTTGGGGCCATCAATGGTTCTCGAGTGCCAGTCCCGCTCAGGGTGTAGGCTTGGGGTGTGACAGTAACTTTTAAATTTTAAAAAATTCTCAAACACTAGAACTTGGCCCAAATACTAGTTTTTTCTAGTATTTGGGAACTTGGGATATTTGCCAAATATATTTGCCAAGTTGTATGACCAAACATTACTTCCAAGTTTTCTCAAATTTTTTCCAAGTTTTTCCTAAATATATTTGTGACCAAACGGGTCCTTAGTAAGGTGGACAACTAATCTGAGACAATTATTTTTAATAAGACGATCAACTAATATGGGAGAGAAGGAGTATTTATGGATTGTGTATTTATTATATCATAAGTGTTTGTATTTAGTGCTTTCATAATCGCTAATACTTTCTTTGTTCTTTTTTACTCATCTCATTTGGACTTGACACATTCATAATTATCTAACTGTATTGATTGATGTCGATTTCCCTGCCTCTATATTTTAGCATAATTCAGAAGTTATATATATATATATATATAAAGGTCAATGCACATATCAACTTATCAAAAATTTGATTAAGTGTCAAGATTGTATGCCTTGTTGGTTAGATATGAATTTACTCTATAATTGTTTAATCTCTTTTTTCTCTTATGAAGGAAAGTACATGTATTCCATTTAATTGCACAGCGCAATAACTAAAAACAACATATATTCTATATCCCATGATTTATGTTAAAAATTCGAAGTATAAGAGTTAAAACACCTCATTTTATCCTTTGAATAATTTTAAAAAAAATTATATATTTAAAAATTACACAAAAATTATCATAACTAAACATAGCCATTGATTTATTTTTTTATAAGTATGAAAAAATTATAATAATAAAAAGAACTATTAGATTCTCTAAATAATAATGTTCTTTTTAGTCATTGCGCTTTCCAATTAATTGAAAAATCAATGTCTAAGAATTAAAAATGTTTTAGCTATTGCGCTTTGCAATTTTCACTTTGTATTTTGGAACACATACTTTCCTTCGTAATCGTAAGGGAGGCAAGAGAAAAAAGAGATTAAATAGATATAGAGCAGATTTAGATTTAATCAACAAGGCATACAATCTTGGACACTTAACCAAATTCTTGATAAGTTGATATTTGCATCGAACTTATATATTTTGTTTTTCTTAACTTTTGATTCGTGCTAAAATATATAGGCTGCGAAATCGACCTCAATCAATGAAGTTAGACAATTATGAATGTGTCAATAAATTGATAATTGACATGGTTATTATCACACTATTTGTAACACCCCGCAACTAGAAAAAGCTAGAATTAGAAAGAGTCATTTTTGGAAAGAATGAAAAATCTGAAAAATTGGTTTAAGTTATGTTAAGTTTGAGATTTGGGTCAACTTCAAATGACCATAACTCCTAGCTCAGGATGAGTTAGGTGTTCGTCAATACACCGTAGGAAATATCTTTGAATTATCTTTCCAACCCCACCGGGTTTGATCAGTTTTGAGTTCGTATGAGGGAGATATACCCATTTGAAGTTGGGTTGTCTAAATAAGGAAAGTCAAAACCGGATTTTAGAAGGGTATTATGATCTTTTCACTACCCAATTATTTAATTTTGTTTCTTGGTAATTAAGATGGGGTCCAAACTGATTTGGATCAGTTAACATTTCATCAAAAGATTTAGGGTTTTGAGAGAAGAGAAAAGAAGAGGAGAAAAGAGGAGAAGAGACAAGGAATCGGCAAGTTCTTGAAGCTAAGATCGTGGATTTCGTCAAGGGTGATCCTTACGAGGTATGTGAGATCACATAGCATTGAGTTAGTTCACCCACACGCCAATCATGATTTGATTCAGAGCGCCAGGGGCGCCAGGGACGCCAGGTCTTCTACTTTTTCCCACTTCTTTCCGTACTAGTTCCCTTGAAATGTACCTATGTTTCCTAGTTGATTCCTACACTTTAAGGTACGTCTAAATAATATGAAATCATCAATAACATGAGATCATAAACCTTGAATCCATAATTCAATTCAAGGAAAGTTAAGAGTCAAGTCAAGAGAAGTTCTTAGAGTTTTCCAAAAGTCATTTACAAATGTTTTAACTTTATTTTAAGACTTGAGTTTTGAGTTGAGTAAAGAGTAAATATTGAATTTCATTTCTTCAAAAGAGTATCTGGGGACTATGTATTCCCAAAGAGTAAAATGATTTCACATTTAAACAAGGAAGGAAACTTTAATTTCCAAAAGAGCCTTTGAGCTAGTTTTCAATAAAGAGTAAATGCTTTCACAATTAAGCAAGAGAGGGAACTTTGATTTCCAAGAGAGTCTTTGAGCTAAGTTTTGAGAAATTATCTCAAACCACATAGTTATGTTTTTAAGCATATTGAGCTACTATAATTTGGGAGTAGTATTGAGCACCGATATCGGGGAGAGTTCAGACAACTCCCAGCCCCCATAAACCATGTAGCCACCATGGGTAGAAAATGGGTCATACTTTTTAGATGATTCCTTAGTGCTTTTTAGCATAGACTAGTGGATCCACTTAGTAGTCAGGTTTTATACCCTCGACAAGGTATAGAACGGCCCTGGCAGTGTGAGGCAAAATATTGTATCATCACAATAGCTCTTAAGTGATGGTTGTCGGTTAGAGAAACTCCCACAGCTGTATTATATATTTTTATATATATTTCAGAGTTACATTGTATCTTTGCATACACATAGAGTATTATTGTATTTCCAAATACACAAAGTTGACATCCATGTTTTAAAAGCTTTTCTTGATATTGCATTTACATTATTGCTTTATATTAAAATGAGTTCAGTTGAGTTGAGTTAAGACCAGGTTTGTTCTTTCAATTCCTTTCAAGCTTATGTCTTGTTTAGATTTACCCTCGCATACTCGTACATTCAAAGTATTGATGTCATTTGGCCTGCATCTTTTAATGATGCAGATACATGTAATCAGGATCATCATCCAGCGCATCATTGATTCTAGCTGAGCTTCAGAGTTTGTTGGTGAGCCTCCTTGCTTCCGAAGGATCTCTTTTATTGTTTTCAGTATTTAGTTCATTAGGATGTCGTGGGTCTTGTCCCAACATCCATCTCAGTTATTAGAGGCTTCATAGATAGTCAGTCAGTTAGTTCATTTGTCACTACTTTATTATTGGCTTATGGTTTGAGGCTTGAGTAGCAATCTTGGCTAGTATTAATGTTTCTTTAAAGACATTCTAAGTTTATTTCATAAGTTCCTTAATTGAGACTATTTCTTGTGTTTAAGTCTTCCACTGAGTAAGTAAGCCAGGCCAAGGGTTCACTTGGGGCCAGCAATAGTTCTTGAGTGTCAGTCCCTCCGAGGGTGCAGGTTCGGGGAATGACAAACTTGGTATGAGAGCAAAAAGTTCAAGAGTCTTAGGGAGTCTATAAAGTCGTGTTTGTAGAGTCCTAGTTATCGGTGTGAAGTGTGCCACATCTATAATTAGGAAGCTGCGACACTTAGGAAACTATCTCACTTCTTTCATACTCATTTCATGTGATAGAGTCTATATCTATAAAAGTCTTTTTCCAACTCGTGCTTGCGCGTGTATTTTAGATCATGCCTCCACGAAGAGTTGTCACAGGTCATCCAGTTAGAAAGAATGTTGAACCACATGAACAAGGGGTACCTAATGCACCAGAAGTGCAACCCTAAGGAGACGTCGCAAATGTTGAGTTCATTGAGGCCATCCGGTTGTTGAGCCAAGATGTGACCAACCAAGCTGGGAAACAAAGAGAGAATTGACAAGAAGTGGTCGATACTTCAAGGATCTGTGAGTTCTTAAGGATGAATCCGCCAAGCTTCACTTGTTCAAGTGTTACTGAGAACTTTGTTGAGGAACTTCAGAAGGTTTTTGAGATCATGCATGTTGCTAATGCTGAGAGGGTGGAACTAGTTGCATACCAAATGAAGGGTGTCGCTAGGATATGGTTCAACCAATGGAAGAATAACCGAGCTGAGGGAGCACCACCTACGAGTTGGGTTTGTTTTGATGAGGCCTTCTTGGGGCATTTCTTCCCTCGAGAATTGAGAGAAGCAAAGGTACCAGAGTTTCTCACTCTTAAGCAGGATTCTTTGAGTGTTCATGAGTACAGTCTGAAGTTCACACAACTTTCCCGCTATGCTCCGGAGATGGTTGCTGACATGAGGAGCAAGATAAGTTTATTCGTTGCTGGGTTGTCTGGCCTATCAAGTAAAGAAGGCAAGGCAGCTATGCTTATAGGGGATATGGACATAGCAAGGATAATGATCAATGTGCAACAAGTTGAGGAAGATAAGCTGAGGGATAGATAAGAGTTTAAGAATAAGAGGGCTAAGACATCAGGTAATGAGTCTGGGCAGCAGAAGAGTAATTTCAACTGGTCATCCTTCAACCATAAACAAAATGGACCTGCTCAATCATCTGCTAGTTCACCTGCACCAAAGAACAAATGTGAGTACAATAGTCAGACTTTCAGAGCTAAACCTGCCTATTCTCAGGGTAGTATGGCACAATGGTGTAGTAAGCCTCCTGCATGTGCTAAGTGTGGTAGGAACCACTTATGGATGTGTAGTGATGGCTCCACTAGTTGCTTCAAGTGTGGCCATAACGGTCATTTTATGAGAGAGTGTCTGAAGAACAAGCAGGGTAACGATAATGGGGGCAATAGAGCCCAGTCTTCTTCAGTTGCTCCACCAGACAGAGTTGCATCTAGAGGAGCTACTTCAGGGGCAGGCGGAGGAGGAAATAGTCTTTATGCTATTACTAGTTGCCAAGAGTAAGAGGATTCTCCAAATGTTGTCACTGGTATGATCCAAGTGTTTAACTTTAATGTTTATGCTTTGCTAGATCCAGGAGCGAGTTTATCTTTTGTAACTCCATATGTTTCTATGAATTTCAATGTTCTTCCTGAGCAACTTGGTGATCCCTTCAGTGTTTCTACACTTGTTGGTGAGTCTATTCTAGCAGAGAGAGTCTATCGTGATCGTACCATTTCCGTCAATCACAAGAGTACCATGGCTGATTTAGTTGAATTAGACATGGTAGATTTTGATGTTATTCTTGGTATGGATGGCTTCATGCATGTTATGCTTCAGTTGATTGTAGAACTCGAGTTGTCAAGTTCCAGTTTCCTAATGAGCCTGTTATAAAGTGGAAAAACAGTTCAACAGTGCCTAAAAGTCATTTTATTTCGTACCTTAAGGCGAGAAAGTTAGTATCCAAGAGGTGTGTCTATCACTTAGTCCGAGTTAATGAATCTAGTGTTGAGATACCTCTTATTCAGTCAGTTTCAGTAGTAAAAGAGTTTCCAGATGATCTTCCTGGAGTCCCTCCTGAGAGAGAAATAGACTTCGGTATAGACCTTCTTCCATATAATTGTCCTATATCTATTCCGCCATATAGGATGGTACCAGCAGAGTTAAAAGAGCAGTTGAAAGATCTCCTAGATAAGGGTTTTGTTCGACCAAGTGTTCACCTTGGGGTACTCCAGTCTTGTTTTTTAGGAAGAAGGATGGTTCCCTTAGGATTTGTATAGATTACCGTCAGTTAAACAAGTTTACCATCAAGAATAAGTATCCTCATCCAAGAATTGATGATCTCTTCTATCAACTTCAAGGTGCCACTTGTTTCTCTAAGATAGACATCAGATCAAGCTACCATCAGTTAAGGGTAAGGGAATGTGATATTCCAAAGATAGCTTTCAGGACCCGTTATGGCCAATATGAGTTTTTGGTCATGTCATTCGGTTTAACTAATGCACCTGCAGCGTTCATGGACCTTATAAATAGAGTATTCAAGCCTTATTTAGATATGTTTGTTATCGTATTCATTGATAACATACTAATCTATTCGAGGAATGAGGAAGATTATGCTAGTCATCTTAGAATAGTTCTCCAAACTCTAAAGGATAGAGAGTTGTATGCCAAGTTCTCTAAGTGTGAGTTTTGGCTTGAGTCTGTGGCATTCTTAGGCCACATTGTTTTTGGTGATGGAATTAAAGTTGACACTCAAAAAATAGAGGCAGTGCATAATTTTCCTAGACCCACATCTCCAACTGATATTAGGAGTTTCTCGGGGTTGGTTGGATATTATAGAAGGTTCGTAGAGGGGTTCTCATCTATTTCTTCCTTTTTGACCAAGTTGAATCAGAAAACACTGAAGTTTCAATAGTCTGAAGCTTGTGAGAAAAGCTTTCAAGAATTGAAAAAGAGGTTGACTACTGCCCAGTATTGACCTTACCAGAAGGTAAGCAAGGCTTTGTTGTATATTGTGATGCATCTAGAGTTGGTTTGGGTTTTGTGTTAATGCAGAATGGCAAAGTTATAGCCTATGCCTCCAGACATTTGAAAGTTCACGAGAAGAATTATCCAACCCATGATCTAGAGTTTGCATCCGTAGTATTTTCTTTGAAAATATGGCGTCATTATCTTTATGGTGTCCATGTGGATATGTTCATCAATCACAAGAGCCTTCAGTATGTGTTTAGTCAGAAAGAACTTAATCTCAGACAGAGGATGTGGTTAGAATTACTCAAGGATTATGACATGAGTATTCTATATTACCCAGGTAAGGCTATTGTTGTTGATGATTCTTTGAGCAAGTTGTCTATGGGTAGTACCGCCCATTTTGAGGAAAATAAGAAGGAGCTAGCAAAAGATGTGCATAGACTTGCACGATTATGAGTTCGACTAATGGATTCCACAGAAAGAAGAGTAGTGGTGATGAATGGGGCTAATCATCATTAGTGTCAGAAGTGAAAGAAAAGCAATACCAAGACCCTATTTTGCTTGAATTAAAGGCAATTGTTCATAAACAAAAAGTAATCATTTTTAACAAGGAGGAGATGGTGTATTGAGGTATCAAGGTAGGTTGTGTGTACCAATGATGGATGAACTCCAAGAGAGGATCATAGATGAAGCTCATAGCTCCAGATATTATATCCATACGGGTCCACAAAGATGTATCGTGATCTGAGAGAGGTGTATTGGTGGAGTAGTATGGAGAAGGGTATTACAGAGTTTGTTGTTAAGTGTCCAAATTACCAACAGGTTAAAGTAGCGCACCAAAGGCCCGATGGTATGGCTCAGAATATAGAACGTCTGGAATGGAAGGGCGAGATGATCAATATGGATTTCATCACAGGTTTACCATAGTCTCGCAGACAGCATGACTCGATTTGGGTAATTGTAGATCGAATGACTAAATCGTCCCATTTCTTGCTAGTAAAGACTACTCATTCAGCAGAGGACTATGCCAAGTTGTATCTTCAAGAGGTAGTTAGAATTCATGGGGTGCCAATTCTGATTATTTAAGACAGAGGTGCGCAATTTACTGCACAGTTCTGAAAATCTTTTCAGAAAGGCTTGGGTTCAAAGGTGAACTTGAGTACTGTTTTTCATCCACAAACAGATGGTCAAGCAGAGCGCTCACCATTCAGACTTTAGAAGATATGTTGAGGTCCTGTGTGATTGATTTCAAAGGTAATTGGGATGATCACCTACCTCTTATCAAGTTTGCTTACAACAATAGCTACCACTCTAGCATCCAAATGGCTCCTTATGAAGCTCTTTATGGGAGAAGATGTAGATCTCCTATTAAATTATTTGAAGTTGGTGAAGCTAGGTTGATATGACCAGACTTAGTTCATCAAGCTATGGAGAAGGTGAAAGTTATTCAAGAGAGGATGAAAACAGCATAGAGTCGTCAAAAATCCTATACATATGTTAGGAGAAAAGACTTAGAGTTCGAAGTAGATGACTGGGTTTACTTGAAAGTTTCACCCATGAAGGGTGTTATGAGATTTAGCAAGAAGGGGAAGCTAAGTCCCCGGTATATTGGTCCTTACAGAATATCCAAGAGGATTTGCAAGGTAGTTTATTAGTTAGAGCTACCCCAAGAGTTAGCAGCGGTTCATCCGGTATTTCACATCTCCATGTTGAAGAAGTTCATGGGTGATCCTTCACTTATCTTACCTATTGAGGATATAGGAATCAAGGATAGCTTATCTTATTAGGAGATTCATGTTGAGATTCTAGATCGCCAAGTTCGCAAGTTGAGAACAAACGAGGTAGCATCAGTCAAAGTTCTTTGGAGGAATCAATTCATTGAGGAAGCTACTTGGGAAGTCGAGGAGGATATGAAGAACTGATACCCACATCTTTTCTAATCCGGAAAAGTTCCAAATTAGGGTACTAATCCTTTTATTGGTATTTATTTATAAGTTGGCATGTTGTATTTGCATTTTTACGTGTTGGGTGTTTGAACTGAATGTAAGATGTTACACTCTTAACGTGCTAAGATTGATCTTATTCGAGGACGAATATTTCCAAGGGGGAGATATTGTAACACCCCACAACTAGAAAGAGCTAGAATTAGAAAGAGTCATTTTTGGAAAGAATGAAAAATCTGGAAAATTGGTCAAGTCATGTTAAGTTTAAGTTTTGGGTCAACTTCAAATGATCATAAATCCTAGCTCAGGATGAGTTAGGTGTGCTACAAGATACCGTAGGAAATATATTTGAATTATCTTTCCAACGCCACTAAATTTGATCAGTTTCAAGTTCGTATGAGGGAGATATGTCCATTTGAAGTTGGATTGTCTAAATAAGGAAAGTCAAAATCGGATTTTAGAAGGGTATTATGGTCTTTTCACTACCCAATTATTTAATTTACTTTTTTGGTAATTAAGATTGGGTCTAAACTGATTTGGTTCAGTTTACGTTTCATCAAAAGAGTTAGGGTTTTGAGAGAAGAGAAAAGAAGAGGAGAAGAGACAAGGAATTGTTAAGTTCTTAAAGCTAAGATCGTGGATTTCGTCAAGGGGTGATCCCTACGAGGTATGTGAGATCACATAGCATTGGGTTAGTTCACCCATGAGCCAATAATGATTTGATTCAGCGTAATTATGTTCTTGAAAGAAGAGTTTATGAGTTCTTGATGAATATTGTTGAAAGTTTCGTTCGAATTTTGATTATTGAAGTCGTTGAGAAATTCTTGAGTTAGATTCATGAAATTAGATGTCGTTTTGAGTATATTCTTGCATATTTTGGGTATGTAGTCGAATGTAAGTGTTTGGGGAAAGACCCAATAGAGTTTGGAGGGTTTAGAGTTGAAAAACGACCAAGAGAATTCGTCAAAAAAATCTGGAAAAAAGGGTGGGGCGCAGCGCCACTCAGAGCGCCCCACAAAGTTCTTTGAAGTTTGGTCTCTGGGGTTCCGCGCCAGCCAAAGCCCCCCAAGCCAGACTCTGAAGTTTTGGGTCTAACGCCCCGCGCCACTCAGAGCGCCAGAGACTCCGGGTCTTCTACTTTTTCCCACTTCTTCCCGTACTAGTTCCTTTGAAATGTACCTATGTTTCCTAGTTGATTACTACACTCTAAGGTACGTCTAAACAACATGAAATCATCAATAACATGAGATCATGAACATTGAATCCATAATTCAATTCAAGGAAAGTTAAGAGTCAAGTCAAGAGAAGTTCTTAGAGTTTTCCAAAAGTCATTTACAAATGTTTTAACTTTGTTTTAAGACTTGAGTTTTGAGTTGAGTTAAGAGTAAAGATTGAAGTTCATTTCTTCAATAGAGTATATGGGGACTATGTATTCCCAATGAGTAAAATGTTTTCACATTTAAACAAGGAAGGAAACTTTGATTTCCAAAAGAGCTTTTGAGCTAGTTTTCAGTAAAGAGTAAATGCTTTCACAATTAAGCAAGAGAGGAAACTTTGATTTCCAAGAGAGCCTTTGAGCTAAGTTTTGAGCAATTATCCCAAACCACAGAGTTATGTTTTTAGGCATATTGAGCTAATATATTTTAGGAGTAGTATTGAGCACCGATATGAGGGAGAGTTCAGACAACTCCCAGCCCCCATAAACCATGTAGCCACCATGGGTAGAAAATGGGTCATACTTTTTAGATGATTCCTTATTGCTTTTTAGCATAGACCAGTGGATCCACTAAGTAGTCAGGTTATATACCCTCGGCAAGGTATAGAACAGCCCTGGCAGCGTGAGGTAAAATGTTGTATCATCACAATATCTCTTAAGTGATGGTTGTCGGTTAGCATACCGGAACCTGGTATCCGATCCCATAATTATGCTGAAACGTGGCAATCGATCCAAGTTAGTGTGTCGGAACTAGGGCTGGCAAGGGGACCGGGTCGGCCCTCCCCGGCCCGCGACCGGTTTGAGAACCGGCTCGCTGGACCGGGTCCCGTATTGTTTCGCGGTTTGGGAGGGGTTCGGGATGGGGGACCGGTTAGGGGCCGGTTCACCCTTTGGTCCCGGTCGACCCGGCCCGGTTCCGGCCCGTCTGAACCGGCCGGTTCGCGGGATCCCCTCAATTTTAATTTTTTTTAAAAAAATAAAATAAAATTATATCCGTTGGGGCAACAGCTAGTGGGCCCCCCAACGGGTTATTTACCTTTTTCACTTCCCTAACACCCCCTACCACCCCCCTACTTTTAATACTGTAATTTAAACCCTCAAGTTATCATAAATACACTTTAACCCATTTTTAATATTATAAATACCCCTCTATTCCTTATTATTTCTTACAAAATCATCTATTTTCCATATCCTCTCAATCTTAAGTCTCAATTTTTTATGCCATTTAAGTTTCATAATATAACATAATACATATATTTCAATTCTAAATTTTCATATTATAGCATAATATATATAATTCTCATATTTGCTATCAAGTATTGGAGTTCCAAATTACAAGTTACAAGTTACAACAAACTACAAGCTTCAAGAATCGGTTATAACGTCTGCTATTAACGCAGACGTTTGGTACATTCGTTTCATAATATTTATATT
>JAJOOS010005615.1:0-53903 GCA_029582725.1 Solanum chiquidenum
ATAAAAGAGCACTTCATTTCAGGATTCAAACTTCGAAACATCTGATTAAGAGTGACAAAATCTTAACCATTTGACCGTACCCTGAATGGTAAAAACAATATATATTTTTAAATTCAAATAAAAAGTGAGTAATCACCACTAGTTTCTTCAATTTTTTGCTCTGGAGAACGCCCACAAAAAGTTGGTGCTGCATTTGTAAATTTTGTTAATTGGACTGGATTTGTTTTCAAAAGGTCACTAAGGCTAACATACTTATATTCTCTACTCATGATTTTCTTTGGTGAAAGAAAAAAAAGAAAAATGATATGTTTGTTTATTGAAAAAATGATTTTGGGATGATATATATAGCCAAAATAAAATGTAAATAGATTTATGTAATATGATTGAATTATGAATAAAGATTGTGTGACTGCTTTTACTATCCATGTGATAGTAATGTGTTAATGGTAAGTATGTTAAAGATTAATTAGAATGTTAAATCAAAGTATATTCGAAATAAGTCTATCGTAAGAGTTAAAGATATTTTAAAGACATTATATATGTTTAGTTAATGGTCAAAAATACATTGAAATTTTTATTTTTTCGTGAGTTTTATCCTTTAATTATTTATTGTCTTTTTCCTAAATAAATTATTATCATTTTATATATTATAATACACATCGAATGTGATTAAACTAAATATCAGTTTTTTTTTTTTTACTTGAACCATATATCACCATCTACTAAACTAAACGTGTTCTTAATACAAGTTTAGGTAAGAAGGAAACATTTAATAGTTAAGGTGTGAAACTCACAAAAAATTATATTCAATCTAGCTTACAATAATAAAAATATTTAGACAATAAATAATTTTAAAATAAGATAGCATCCTCATTCTCTTGTTTCTAATTATATTGTGTAACCACATTCAATTTTCGAGTTTAAGGTTTTAAGTAGAAGTGTATTTGAGCCAGTTGATTCAGTTTTTATTAAGATCAAACTAAATTGTAACTATTTTGGTTTGGTTGATTAGTTTTTTATTTCTTCATTTTTGTTAATCATGGGAGTGTGGTAGTTATGTATACCTTACTTCTATCTTTGTGAAGGTAGAATGTTGTTTCCGATAGATCCTCGACTTAAGTAAAATATATCAAAGTAGGTTTGAAAAGAAACTACAGTAATAAAGGAATTATGCAATAACGAATGTTATTGTGTCCAAGACAATGGAGTAAATAACAGTATCAACAACAAGTAATATGAAAACTGAAACAAAAGAAATAACATGTTAAGATAAAAGAATAAGATATTAGGAGAATAATAATATTACTGATAAAGAAATTAAACAATGCTCAACTATCTACTAATAATTAACTTTCTACTTTAATTTTAAATCTCAATATCTTTTTATCTAGATTTATGTCCTCAATAACCTACGAGCCTTATTCCAGTACGTATTCAAGAAAATCAACAAAATAAATTATCATAAAGGAATGTTTATTAAGTAACTTGTGAAGCCAAATTAGATACACAAATGCATCATATTTTATTCCATAATTATTCCTAAACTTCAATTTAGAGTTTAATCATTTTACAAAAACCATTATATTGTAG
Source organism: Solanum chiquidenum (assembly GCA_029582725.1). Lineage (NCBI taxonomy): Eukaryota > Viridiplantae > Streptophyta > Magnoliopsida > Solanales > Solanaceae > Solanum > Solanum chiquidenum. The sequence goes on from JAJOOS010005615.1 coordinate 1,591, forward strand.
TTCTCTTATTCTAAAATATTTAGACATTTGCTATATTCTTACTATCTTTGTCCTTTTTAATAGCTTCTTTAATGGAAATTTAACGTTAGTTAATTGTGACCAATTAAATAATGGTTTAGCTTGGTGCTATGATTCATGTTTTTTAAAATTAAACACTTAATGCTCTTGTAATATACAATTATTATTATTCGAGCTATATTTATTTAAAGTTTCTATTGTATAAAGAGGTAAGTATGTAATTTTAATTTACTAGGACTATATCTATAACTTGAAGCATATTGATTTACCAATAAATAATATTTTTGAAATGAGAAATGTGCATTGCGTGATTGTAATTAATTGCAAACTACTTACAGATTAGTATAATAAGTTGGACTAGATTTATATTTAATAATAATTAGACCATTAGAAGTTACTTTGACCAAATAAGAAGATTACTTTACTTTATGCAAGGTGTAATTAGTCATTTTCATTAAAAATGACATTTCAATACTATTTTCAAATTATAATAAAGGATGACCAAAAAAAAGTTAGGCTTGAAAATATAATATCTGCATTTAGATTTTCAACATTTATACATATTTAATGAATTTATTAATATAAATTATTTGGGTAAATACTTATGGGTCTGGTCTAACTCGTAATTGGGCTATTAGCTAGACTAAAGTTCGAGTACATATGACTAAAGTTCATATAATTGCCGTTCAACCTTTTTCTTTTAATTCAATTAGTCTTTTTTTTTTACTCTACTCATTAATGTTGCTTGAACTTCAGACAAAAATTGTTGAGTCGGGATCCTAGGTTAGGGTCAAGTCTCCGGTTATTTTTATGTCCAATTCATAGAAATTTGGGCCAATTGGATGAGACATCATTTTTTAGGCCATATTTGCTCTTCTCACACATCTCGTTCACCACTCTCATATGTATATGATATCTCAGATATATTCTAATCCAACTAGATACATACAAATATATGTATTTAGTATAATTCACATGTGTCTAAGATACATAACAAAAAATCCCGCTCGCCTCTTTTCCTATTTTAGTGTATCTGGTAGCAAAAATATATGTATCTAGGTGTATCTTCCTCAATATATGGTAAAAAAACTCTTAATTAGTAGTAAGATACATAATATTTAAAAGTGTAGATAATAATAGTATATCTGATAATTGAGTATATCTAATTACGTAGTTTCTCGTTAATTCCTCAAAAGTGCCAGAAATCTCCTCATCAATGGCATAATTAGTTAGGCTATCTGCCACAATATTTTCTTCCCTGTACACATGAGATTGGACTTCCCTGCTGGAAAGGTCCTGATTTGTGCAAAGGAGTTAGAAAACTTTATGTATTTGGATAATATTAAGCTAAATTAGAGATCACTTTAAAAATAAATTTATGTTAAATTGAGCTAATGATCTATTCAAATACGAAATTATTTTAGGCCAACTTATAAGATTTTTGATGAATTGGGCAGACTATCAATTTTGGGTCATATTTGACATTCTTGCTGGTCCTGATTTATGCAAAAGAATTGGAAAACTTTAAATATGTGTATTTCATTTCACAATTTTTTCTTAAAAAAATTAACTACAAAATTCATTATTCATATGTTGTTAAATTACTCGTAGATAAGATTTTTATAATGGAAAAAGGATAAATATATTTCTGAGTTATCGTAAATAATGTGTATAGTACTCTTCGTTGTACTTTTAGAACATCAATGTCGACCTTACCATTTAAATTTTGGAGCATATATACCATTTATATTAACGGTGGGACACGTGTCTCAATCTTAATAAATATCAAGTCGGCTGTTAAGATTGAAACACATGTCCCACCGTTAGTATAATAAATGGTATATACACTCCAAAATTTGAACTGTAAAGATATTGATGTTCTAAAAATATAACGAAGAGTATACGGATATCATTTATGATAGTTCGAAAACGTGTACAAATTTTCCACCACCACAGCCCCACTCCACCCCCACCCCCACCCCATAATTTTGATGCGTATAATTTACCTACTTGACAAAAAAGTAACAAACTTTGTCTTATTTCGAAACTTTACACATTGGATCTCAGTCAGTCTAACTAATCCGAGTCAGCTTTCATAATGTTTCTCAACTGGAAAATCTTCTTTGGAGTTAAGTAACTTTGTATTTACAATTCGTGTTGGAGTCCGATTAATTCAGTTATATATTAAAAAATCGTGAATTTGAGATAAATTGCTTAGGCGGATAGATCTAGATCAGAATATATATAGTCACGATAATTATTAATTTTTATTTAGTTCTTATATATACATACTTATAAAAAATAAATAAATCATAATCTCATGTATAATCTCAAAACTAATATCTATATATGTTTGATTGTAAATTTTTATTACTTTTGTATAACTTGAGTTTGTTATAAGAACTCATAAATTTTAAATGATTTATATATGCGGCCAAAATTGTAACTTAATTAGATATAGAAAGTAATTCGATACGTATTCCATTCCACTTTAAAATCAGACAAAAACAACCGAACGATAAATCCTTAAATCAGACAAAAATAATTGAACAACACACATCAATAAAATATTGATGATGTTTATTTAACTTAATGAAGCCAAAATTACAAACATGCATCACAAGATAAAAATAACTGAACAATATATCTTAAGTCAGACAAAAATAATTTAACGGCTCATCAACAAGATATATTAATGATATTTATTTAACTTAATGAAGACGAGATACAAACATGCATCACATTAATAACATTAGCTAACATCTTCCTTCTACTATACATCTTAAGTCAGACAAAAATAATTAAACAACACATCAACAAGATATATTGATGATGTTTATTTAACTTAATGAAGACAAGATACAAACATGTATCACATTAATAACATTAATAACATTGGCTAACATCTTCCTTCTAAGCATCATTTGATTTTTTTCCCTCCTTTACCTGCATCACAATTCATAAGAGGAGATATAAAAAAAGTCAAATAAAATAAGATTAAAAAGAAAAAATCCATTTTTTTATTGTAGAAACATGTAATTATTAAGAGTGTATTTGATATAACATATAAATCCTTTTTACAAGAAAAATATTTTTTATGAGAAAGTCATTTTCTGGTACTTTTTTTTATAGAACTTGTTGACATTATATACATATTTGTTTAAAAACATATATATTCAAAATTTTCTTGTCAGAAATATTTTTGATGAACTGTCCATCAGAAATACCATGTGTTTTTAGTAGTGGTCCAATCACCAAATATATTTTCCAGGAAAATTAGTACTTCCCATCGAAAAGACAATACCAACAACAACAACATATTCGATTCAATTTTACAAGTAAGTCTGGAGAGAGTAGAATGTACGCATATTTTACTTCCTATCAAAAAGACAATAACAACAACAACAAAAACAACAATATATTCGATGTAATCCTACAACTGGGATCTAGAGGGAATAAAATATATGCGTATCTTACTCCTAGTTTTATGGAATACAGTAGAGCTAGATCATTTCCATCAAAAAGAGTTTTTTCAAAAAAGTTGAAAAAGAAAAAAATTTCTAAAAGAGATTTTCCCTAAAAATGACTTTTATCGTACCAAACATCAGAAAGAAAAAAAAGAAGGAAATAATACCTTTTTGCATCTCATCATTCACATTGACAACAATATCATCACCATTTGGTAGCTTCTCACTGAAATTAATTTTCTCAAATTCAGCTTGAGAAATAGATGCTTTATTAGCATTATTTTCACTAGAACTTTTTTTTGGCATTGGAGGAAAAATGTCTTTTATGAATGACTCACCATTATTTTCTTTAAAATAAAGCTCACCAAAAATTTCAGTAACATATGATTTCTCATTATTATTCTCAGCTGCTTTTTTCTGAAAAAAACTTTGTTCTTGCTTTGTTAACTCATCCATAAATTCCCTAAAGTTTAATTCATGAAATTGATCTTTCATTTTATTTATTTTTTGTAACAAAAAAAATGAAGAAATGTGAGAGGTGTGTAGTTGTGGAGAAAAATGAGTTGATTTTGTAGTGCTATATATAGGATATATGGAGTATGGAATTTTCTCATTTACTTTTCTAGTTGAGGAGAAAAAGAGTTCTAAGTGACCATGGATGATATCATTCCTAGTTAGGTAACGGTTTAAGTTATACACGTCGTCAGTATGAAATTATTATATCATCAGATCATATTTACACCATGTTGTGGCAAATATAGGGGCGGAGCTAGGGTATTACAAGGGGGTTTAGCTGTTGAATCCTATTGATTTTTTTGTGTGCTTACTTAGTCATATTTTAAATCTCTTTAATGAAAGCCCTAATTTCGTCACTGAACAAGTAACTTATTTTATTTTCAAGATTATAAATCTCACATTTTAAACGAGTACAAAAGGAAAAAAAGTAACCGATGGATTATGTAAAAATTTAAAGATTAAAAAGAAAAAAAATTATATTGTATTTATTACACGAACAACTTATATCAGTAAACAACAAAAGAAAAAAATTGTCGCTAGTCTTATTAAACAACAGTTAAATAATCATGTTAGCTACGAGCTATTTTAGCGATAAGAAGAATTCCGTATAGCTTTATTCTCTTTTTTTTGTGTGTGTGGTTGTTTATTATTTGCTTTTGCTGTAATAATTGCACTGTCCTTTTGGTTTCAACTTTAAAATATGATTATTATTTCTTCATGTGTTTATTCAACTTCATTTTAAAACCCTACTTCTCCCACGAATTAAGTAATTTATTTTATTTTTAAGATTATAAATTTCATATGGTAAACGAGCGAAGAAACAAGACAAGGATCAATTATGTTAAATTTTAAAGATTCAAAAGAAAAAATCTTGTATTTGGTTTATTACAATAAAAACATGAATTAACGACAAACAACTTATGTCAGTAAACCAACAAAAAATTATCGCTAGTTTTGTTTAACAACGGGTTAAACGATATTAAACAATCAGATTAACTACGAGCTATTTAGCAATAAGATCTACAATATCATATGTTTTTTTATGTTAACGTCAATGTTTCTAAAGGTAAATTAAGAGAGGAATCAAATGTACGAACTATAAAGTTGGAATCAGCTGTAAATAGCTTATCTCTATTTATTTTTTATATAAATACAAAAAAGAAATATGCACCATTATGTGGTGCCTGCACCCTCTATTATTAGCATATATATATCAATTTAGAACATCACAATTATATTCTCATAATTTGAAAAGTGGTGTTTATTTGTCATTTTTGGTAATTTTTATCCAAGAATTTTGACAAGATAATTGTACTTTGTGTTGAATCTGAATTTTATAATAAGCACCAACATTATCATATTAACAGTATAATATGGGTTGTGGTGCAGTGGTGAAATTGTTTCATCCTTAATCAGAAGTATCAGGTTTGAGCCTTAGGTATGGAGAAAATTCCATTGGGAGCGTCACCCCCAAATGGACCTTGTAGTGTGCGATTTAGATTTAGTCAGGACACCAGATGGAAAAAAAAAGTGTTCTATTCTTCAATTTTGTTTTTACAACGTCTGTTTCTTTTACTTTGATTAATTTTACTATTTTCATTGTCGTTACTTTTCTGTTTCAAATATTTCCCGTAAAGGTTTTGTTTCTTGCATTTCTTTCAAATTTGTTCGAAAAAATAATTTTCTTGAGCGGAAGATCTATCGAAAACAACTTAGATCTCTACTCCACAAAAATAAAGATAATGTTTAATTTGCTATATCCTTCCCTCATCAAACTCCACGTCTACGCTTATAAAATTATATTGGGTATATATGCTGTTGTAATGTGCCCCCTTGTAAAGTTACTAGCTAGTATGAACTTATTGTAGCTGTATAAATTCTTAGAGTTTAAAATAAACTAATCCAGATCTATTAACTCTTAAAAGAGTTACTCCCTTCATTTCACAATCACCTAGTTTGACTTGGCAGGAAGTTTTAGAAAATAAAGAAGATTTTTGAATCTTATGGTCCTAAATTAAAGTTATGTCAAATGTACTAAATTGTCCTTCAATCTTGTGGCTTTAAACATGCCACGTGGAAAGCTGAAATTAAAATGTTACCATAAAAAGGAAAGATGTCATTTTTTTTTAAACAGACTAAAAAGAAAAGGAGGTCATTCTTTTTAAAACGGAGGGAGTATTTAACTTTTATAAATTGATTGTCCAAGAATGTTTAGACAATTAAGCTACGACCTAGAAGATATTTATAAGTAAATGTCTAATCAGAATTAGTATATATCCTAGCTATTGACGATAAATGAGAAAGATAATTTGTTATAATATGTTAAATATTGATATAAAGATTCCTTTTACTTAATCTATGGTATATAAGTTAAATCTATTTCTTGAACTATTTATAAAAACTCATGCACGGATTTAATATTTGTTCATAAATTTATTTTTTAAATGGTATTAATTAAATGATATGAAATCATCTCATTCAGTGTAAAATAAATACTTGATAAATATTATTAATATTTATAAATTTTAAGTGATATTGATTAATGATTATAATTTTTACTCTGAAATAAATTATAATATATATTTGTGTGGTAGTAAATTATCTCATTTTTTGGGTGTAAAGGTTCATTGAGATGTCCATAATTAAAATATTATTCATCATTGATCATTTATTTTTTTACTGACGTTCAAAATAATACTATAGATAGCTAAAGTGAGTCCCATTATTTCAAAAAAAAATTGTACACTAATTAAATTAAAGTAGAATAGAAATATATATATATATATATATATATATATATTTTAAATATCTTTGCTAAAGCAGACATATCAACGAAAACGTGTTTGCTTCAACTTGAAACTCTCTCTTCTGTAATAAGAGAAAATTTATAAAAAAAACCACAAAATATTTACAAATATTTAAGTGTGTGAACACAAGAATTTTTTTGGTTATTGTTGTTGCTAAGTGCCAAATACGACCTTGATAGTCAATAATTACTTTTTAAATTTTGTAACCGAAAGCACAGTTGAGAAATTCAAATTATTGTGTAAAGACAAATGAGCTTTAATTCTTTCTTTTTTTCTTTTTTTTTATCCTTAGAGAAATAAGCACAAAAATACAAAATGTACCTCCTAAAGAGTTTAACGGTGACACGCTAATGAGCAACTTGATGTTAACAAGACATAAGATAAAGTTATATTATTGTTTTGGTTCAAAGTATGTGCAAATTGAGTGAGTCATATAGTCAAATCTATTTATAACAACATTAATTGTTTAGGTCTTTTTATTTTGGTATTATAATAAATTGTTATTATAAAAATCGTATGATCTAATATGACAATGTTAATTACTATAAAAATAGTATGATCTAACATGACATTGAATTAGTTCAAAAGAAAACTTAGATGTTATAGAGTCTAGTACTTCGATAACGAGCTTAATCTTAATTAGAATTTAGGATAGAGATTTAGAATAACTTCTAAAAATTCTAATTGAAATTAAGCTCATTTTGTTAAGTTTCATAAATTTTCAATGTATACATGACTCAAGAATAAATAGCAAACAAGATTCAAAAACCTTCCAAACTAATTGTCGCTAGTTATCATGGTATCATATCAGGGTAGACTAAGAAAAAAACATATGTTTCTTATGCATCAATAATTCAATTTTCATTGCGATCTAACTAATTTGATTTTGTACTACGTAGGATCGTACTAAATCGGAAAGTGCCTACTATCAGACGGTTTACTGTTCCAGAACTTGAATTCAAAATTTCTAGCTAAAATAGAGAAATAACATTTAGAGGTTAAGTGGTAAAACTAGGTACAGATTCAAATGAATTTGATAATTTTTACTTAAATAGAAAATTCATTAAATATTCGTATAAGTATTTGATGGTGATCCCAATATAACTCAATTATGGATGTTGAAGAGGACAGGTTGGGTGTCCCTTTTAGATTAAGAACTTATCTTGATTTAATACATTATATAAATGATTGTGAAATAACTGACTATTTAGTTAAATGATCACTAAGATCCCAAAGAGACTAATTTGGACATTATTAGAGATTACGATAGCTTGATCAAGTAACGGTCCAATCGGTTAGTAATAAGGTCTCTCAATTTTCATAATTGATAGGATGTGATTGTTCTTGTCCTAAAAATATAGAGGCTAGGCTTTATGTCTCCCTCCATTTGGTTGTACCTTCTTGGATTTAAATGAAGGCGGTAGAGGTCCTCCCAACCACCCCTCATCACCACGTGAGGTGAAAACTTGAAATAATGAATTTTGGAAAGAAAAAAAATTAAAATAAACTTTGATTTGATAACAAATTCAAAATCTATAAATTTTAAATTTTAATTCCATTTCTAATAACATAAATATTCATTTCATGAAAACACTCGAACGATTTCAAGAAATAAATTTCACCTCACATATGCAAGTTAAAATTGAAAAGATAAAAGTACATCAATCACATCATACTTTTACTTTTCTCTTTTCTCTTTATTCATAATTTTAAATTATTAAATAAGACGGTTTTGACTATATATATATATCACGTAAACTATTATTTTTTCCCCAGAAAATTACTTGTTTTATTAATTCTGTGTATAATGACGCAAGAATCACATGTAATAGCGATGAAACAAGTGTGTGTATAGGTTTTATATTCAATTAAAATTTTAGTAGTACGATCGTAGCTTTAATTTTTATATTCAATTAATATAATTCTAACGGGCTCATATTTGACCGTCTCTTTAAATTTATTTAAATTAGTAGCATATGTGGAGATCAAAGAAGATTTATCATATGATGTTTAATTCAACACATGAAATTAATGTCATGTGGATTTTTAACTTCTACAAATTAATTAGGAGCCATCTTAATCTTCTTGATTCTATCTAAGATATCAAAAAGATTAAATATGTATATGATAAAAAGTTTTATTTTATGCTTGACTAGACATAAAAATGCAAAATGTTAGTTTGACTTGGGTTTAGTGTAAGTAGTAATTAAAGAAAGGTAGATTATCGAAATTTCACTAGTTTAGAAGCTAGTTATTTAGATACATACTAGTTAACAATATTATGTATCTTACCAAATTTTAGTGCGTCCAGATACATGTATCTTGAAATACATGGGTAAAAATAGGTGTAATTTATTCTAGATACACTGTATCCAAGTGGATTCACATGTATCTAGAACACGTAGACAAATCCCCCTCGCCTCCCTCCCTCTCGCTAGTCACTCTCATGTGAATCACACCAGATTCATACATATACATATATCTAGTGTGATTCACATGTATTTGGAATATATAGACAAATTTCGAGGCATATTGTTCGTCTCGTCTCTCTCCCTATTTCAATATATCTAGTAGCAAAAAAGTGTATCTAGATGTATACAAAATATATCTAGATATATTTGACTTGAAATCTGGTATGACTACTTAATTTATAGATTTCATTAATTTCATTTTGAGAATCAGTTCATCATAGTATTGGAAGGTTAGACAGTAATTTTCTTTCTTATTTCATTTTCTTTTTTAATTTTAAAATTTAGGTAAACAATTCAATGTATATTTCTTTGTAAATGCAGCGATACATCTTCTAGAAAATTAACTCAAAATCATTGTAAATTGTTTCCAAAGGCAAATCTTTCTAATTTGATCAATCATTAACGAATAAACCAAATATAAGTGGATTTGATCAGAGAAATGCAAAAACATTTTTATTGAAAAGGAACATGATAAGAGACTAAATGTCTCATAAATCTTTAGAATGAAACTATAAAAGCATACATTTAGTTCATGGACAAATCCTATTAATACAAGAATTAATAAAAATTGTCATAAACTAAACTATGAAACCTAAAAACACTTTTGAAATTCAATCCCATCAATGCATCCACTTTACTTTTTAAATGCAATGCCCTTCCCTTTCCTGCATCAATATAAATGAAGTTACGCACCCTCTATTTCATTTTATATGACAATGTTTGACGATAAACATAAAATAAAAATAAAAAGAGAATACTTTTAGTACATATTGAAAGTACTCTTAGAACTTGTAATCTTAAACATAACATATTTATCATGACATTTTTATGACTATAAGAGTGTTAATATTAAAGATAAATTTAACATAAAATTAGAGCGATTACCTATCAAGAGGATGAGGAGTTGGCAATGATGAATCACGTTCATCGATAAGAGTTTGCAAATACCATAGTATAACAAGGATTGTTTTTTCTTGAGGGTTCAACTCTGATACAAATTATTCAAAAGTGTGCACTTTCTTATCAGCCATACTTCAATTTTGACTCTCAACAAATAAATTTTGATGATGATGTTAAAATCTATAGTGTATATATAGGGAGGAAAAGTGAGTGAGATGAGTACTAATATAATTATTGAAGGGATGGATACTAATTAATTGATGAATTAAGTTGACTAGATTATGTCCAATTACTTCAAATTACCCATCTTTATCGTAAGTTTTAGGACGTTTACTAATCTAACTAGCATGTTTCGGCTTAAGATTGCGATGATTGCATACTAACATACATGATTAATAATTTTGCAGGATTCATAAGGAAGTGATCGAGTCAAGGAAGAAAAGGAGTTGACAAACGACGGGAAAGGCCAGGAGCAACTGCTGGCGTGGAGCCCCAGCATCAAATAGCGCAAGCCAGGCACGACGCGCCAGTTTTTTTTTTACTGAGGCTACACTTGGGTGCACTGGCAGCGCGGCGCACCAGCCTGCCAAGCACGATTTGGGCTCGGCACCCCACCCTTGTTCCGACGTTTCCAACAAAAGCATTATTAAAAAGGATTCCTAATTGTAATAAACTTCGACTATATTGTCCCTAACTATTATAAATAGACCCTTAAGGCTCCATTGTTAGGGTTCGACCTTTTATTGGTGTGCAAGAGCAAGTATCATCGTTTTGTAATAGGTTTCGATCTTCTAACTCTTCTATTTTTCAAAAATCTCATGAATAATTGTATTTTGTGATTTTCTAATAGTATGAGTGGCTAACTCCCTAGTTCTGGGGTTGTAGCTACGAATGGATTGTTGATTATTAAAAAATAAAATAAAATTGCTTGATACATCATTTTAAAGTCGTTTACAATTGGTTACTTTTATTTAGTTCATAATTAGTGGTAGTTATCTGTCAATCACCAACTCTTGAAGAGGTTACTTTTACTTTTATTTGTGGAATTGAGTGTCTCATATAAATTGATCATAAGTCCCTTGGGAACGATAACTTGTTTCTTAAAGAATCTATATTACTTGCGCGACCATATACACTTGCGTGTATATTGGGGAGCAACAAGCTTTTGGCTTAACAAAATTGTAATTTCAATATTTTGAATCACTCAAATTACGGGATCGTGCAGGCATCTATCCTATTTTTAAACTAGATACATAAATCTTTACCATCAAATTAAAAATATGCGGGAAATAAATATTTTTAGATCTTTTAAATAAATGAAAAATATATTTTATTATCAAATTTATGAATCCCATAACATTAATACGAAAATAATCAAAACTAATAAATCAACTCCTAGTACCTACTCTAAGCATGTACAAGAGCTCTTAAATCATAATAGGACGATAAAAGACGCAACTCTCGCCAGACAAAGATATCTAAATGTTGAGGATAAGTACTCGTCGTTTTATATAAGAGATGAAATCGTTTACATCTTGCTCGTGTAATGTAATATTAAGCAAAAAATATAATTTACAGCACACGAACATAATGAAATCAATCAAGATGAAACTCAAGAACTGAGTCTATTTAATCTAAGTATCCAATAAGAATAATTTAAATCATAAGAGAGGAAAAGTATATAATAACGTGTAGCTTGTTACCTAAGATCGATGGAACACCTCGTTATTTACTAATTACCACTCGAAAGTCAAAGATGTTTGAACTAATTTAGTTTCAATTGGAGTAATATACGAAGTTTTATTGTTCAAACTTTGAGTGTTAGTCTTAATATTTTATTATTTTTAAACTTAATATGTAAAATATATTTTACACGTATACTATTCGGTATGATCTGATATGTTTTTGGTTAATATTTTATAAAATAACAAACCTATCGAATTATTCGGCATGATCATAAATTATAAAAAACTTTTAGTTATTAAAAAAATATAAAATTGGTTCGTTACGATTAGATCAATCGATTAAGTCAAAAAAAAATTAAAAAAAATTAACACCCCTACGTAGTAGTGTCCATAACACGTGATTTTATGTTTTCTTTCTTTAACTTGTTTTAAATATAAAAAAAAATGTGTCCAAATGCATAGCATTTAATGCTACACACCAAATAGTAACTTATACTAAACATACCCTTTGACTAATTAAATCACCATAATCTTGTGGTATTGACTAACTTTGTGCCAACTTATTTTTGAATTAAGTAAAGCGTAATTATGCTATGAAAATATATGAAATAATTTTAAGTTTTGTTTGGACATGAAACTTGAATTTTTGAGTTGTATTTTTGCTCATAAACATAAAAATCTCATAAGTTGTGAAAACTAGCTATCAAAGCTACTCCAATTTTTTATACAATCTTATCAAGTAATAAAAATTGGTGATTTTTTTTAAAAATAATTTAAATAAACTTGTGGGTTAATTTTCATATTGGAAAATGTAAAATCATGATATAATATTTTCAAATCAATTTTTTTTAGAGAATTTGAGATTTCATCTCATAATTTGAAATCATAAATTAAAATCGCATGTCCAAACGCTTTTTACTTTTCCAATATAACTAGGTCTTGGCCAACTTTTCTAAGTGTATCAAAACTTTTCTTAAATAATCAAGTCGATTATTAGGATTTTTTTCTAAATAAACTATAGGACTATGCAAACAACTGTTTTAAAAAATTATATTACAAATCGAACTTTTGTATCAAAACTTTTCTAATCGCTGATGATATGACTATGCAAAAACTAAAAAAAATAGTTATTATTTTATATTACAAATCGAACTTTTAAAAAATAATGTGTGTCTATGAAGGAGCTAAAGAAAATTTATGAAAAATTTATCCAAGAAAACTCGAGATGATTAGGACGGTTTCAAAAAGTTTAAAATTAATTATGTGTAATAAATAAAATAAATAAAAAATTATAATATTTTTAAAATAATCGATTAAATTGTATCATTGAACGCCCTAAAACTCTTCTACCTTATAGGTCAAATAATCTACCTTTAATTTAGGCGGTTTAACTCTGAATAGAAAAAGAAAATATAAAACAAAGTACACGATTGAGAGATTTAAGATGAGTCAAATGACTACTTAATCCTTTTGGGAAGCAATTCATTATAATTAAACAATAATATACAACTTAATTTCTTTTTCCCAATTTTGAAATTTAGGTATAAACAATTTCAATGAATATTTTTTAAATGTGAAGATACATTATCTCAAAATTCACTCAAAATCATTATAAACTATTTTAAGGACGAATCTATCAAAATCGATCAACTATTAACAAGAAAATTGAATATATGTATGTGGATTTAATCAGAAAAATACAAAAATAATTATAAGAGATTGAATAATTTATATATCTTGATAATGAAATTATAAAAGCATACATTTAGTTCATGGACAAATCCTATTAATACAAGAATTAATAAAAATTGTCATAAACTAAACTATGAAACCTAAAAACACTTTTGAAATTCAATCCCATCAATGCATCCACTTCACTTTCCATTGCCACTACCTTTGATGAATCTTCCACCTCAATTTCACTGAACTTCCTTTTCCTACATCAATAAAAAATCAACATTTGTAAATAGTAAATATAAATCATTGTAGAAATAAAATCATACATCCTCTATTACATTATATATGACGATGTTTGACAAATACAAAATCAAAAAGAGAGAAATCAATATTAGATCTTGTCGTCTTAAATTTGTATAGTACCAGGACATTTTATAACTATAATTTGAACATGTTACAGAATTTTCAAACATAGAAAAGCGTAATTTTGTTTGTTACGTATAACAAAAAAAAAGAGCAACGTATAAAACAAAGATTAGTGATTACCTACTAGCAGGTTTCTCATCAATCACCCTTTTCACCTTAGGATAAACATATAGAGTAGGAGGGTTTTCATTAGCAGAATGCTTAGCCCTTAATTTCCTAAAGAAATCTTGTTCTTGAGCCTCCAACTCAGCCAAGAACTCTCTAATTTTTCTTGGCTCATCCATGCCTTAATTTTGACCCTAACTTGTGAAAATAAAGCAATCTGATGATGATGTTACCATTTGTAGTGCATGTATATATAGGGGAAAATGAGGAGGGTGGGGTTGGGGGTGGGGTGGGGTGGGATGGGGGGTCAAAGGGAATTTGCATTTGAATTTTTGGTTTTTTGTTTGTATTTGGAGAGTATAGAGAGTGGTTTTTGAAGGGATGAGTACTAATTAATTGATGAAGCAAATTACATTAAACTAAATTAGCAAAAATATAATTTGGTGAAGTAGTTAATTAATACTTAGGGACAAGTAATCATTTGGAAATTAGAAGGAACATATAATATACGAGATAATATCATAGATGGTCATTCAACTATGGGTTTTTATCTTAGAAAGTCACTCAACTTTGGTTTTTAACCCAAAAGTCATTCAACTATGAGTTTTTTTCTTAGAAAGTCACTCAACTTTGATATTTAATCCAAAACTCACTCAACTATGGATTTTTTTCTCATAAAATCACTCAACTATAAAAGTTTTACTTACAAAGTCACTTTATCTATTTAATTAATTTTTCAGTCAAATTTGTTGATATGTAATTTTTATTTAAAACCAAAATTTTAAGAAATAAAAATATATTTAAGTAAACCATTTAAAGAAATTAAATCCCTCTGCATACCGTTTTTTTCTATCATTTCAAATCAATTCTTGTTGGTGTAATATATCACAAAAATAAAATTCTACAGTTGAAAACAAAATGAAAAAAATGAATAAACATTTTTTTAGGATGAGATGCGGATATCTCGCTCTCTTTAAGGAGATTCAAGCCCACTATGGCATAATCTACACCGATCCAGCAGTATCACTCTTGACTTGTCCCCTCTAGGATACAACAACCCAACAATGCCGTATGACTCAAACAACTCCGGATTAGTTGAAGAGTCCAAAGCTCCACAAAAAGAACACATTCCTTCAACATATAAATATTCTCGTTTGTATAGTGAATATAGTTGAAGACTTAGAATATTTTTCTATGTCTCAACTCTCTCTTTCATTATACTAATCTCAATATAAACACAATACAATACTACTCATCTTTTTCACTCTATATTTTCTTGTATATCTCTTATTTTTTATAACACAAAGGAAGACCACTATTTATAGGTGAGTAATTCTTCCTTGCAATGAATAGAAAGATAATGGAGTAGTAAATTAGATAAGTGAATGACCTATAGGTTACAAGATATAATGAGGTAGAATAATGGGTGAAATTAACGGTAGATCATGGCTTAGTGGTTACAACTTACAAGAGTTACATCACAATAATGACCATATTCTTGTCAACTTGTACCACTAATATATGCATTTAATATTTTGATTTTAATATTAAAATGCGTAAACACCAACAATTCAAGTTATTGTAATATGTTTTTTTTTGGTTAAGAATCAGCATCATGTCGGTCTTGGAAAAATTAATAAATATCTAAATTTAAAAGTTACACACTGCTGCTGATTAATCATGCACAAATCTAAGGCCAAATGATTTAAATAGACATCTTTTTAGTAGGTTGGATAATTAAAATAATTTAAATAGATATATTTTTATTTTTAAAATTTAGTTTTAAATAAAAATTGAATATCAATTTTAATAAAAAAAATCAATTAAATAGATAGAGTGACTTTATAAGTATAACTTGCATAGTTGAGTGATTTTCTAATAGAAAAACTCATAGTTGAGTGACTTTTGAGTTAAAAATCACAGTTGAGTGACTTTCTAAAAGAAAAGCTCATAATTGAGTGACTTTTAAGTTAAAACTAAAATTAAGTGACTTTCTAAGAGAAAAGTTCATAGTTGAGTGACGATACTTAACGAATTTTTTAAAACTTGATCTATAGTTTCAAGATATATTTCTTTCTAAATGTGGTGATACATCTTCTTAAATATTAACTCAAAAATAATTGTAAATTGTTTCCAAAATAAATCTATCTAATTTGATCAATCATTAAAGAATAAACCTAATATAAGTGGATTTGATCATGAGAGAAATGCAAAAACATTTTTTTATTAGAAAGGAACATGATAAGAGACTAAATGTCTCATAAATCTTTAGAATAAAACTATAAATTAAAAAGCATACATTTAGTTCATGGACAAATCCTATTAATACAAGAATTAATAAAAATTGTCATAAACTAAACAATGAAACCTAAAAACACTTTTGAAATTCAATCCCATCAATGCATCCACTTCACTTTTTAAATGCAATGCCCTTCCCTTTCCTGCATCAATAGAAATGAAGTTACGCATCATCTATTTCATTTTATATGGTAATATTTGACGATAAACACAAAATCAAAAAACTAGAATACTTTTAATACATATCAAAAGTACCCTCAGAACTTGTAATCTTAAATGTAACATATATATCATAACATTTTTATGATTATAAGAACGTGTTAATATTAAACATAAATTTAACATAAAGTTAAAGTGATTACCTATCAGTTTTCTGATCATCCACCTTTTTCACCTCATCATCTCCCTTAGGATCAACGCTAGGAGGAGGAGGAGTTGGCAAAGATGAATCACCTTCATCAATAAGAGTTTGCAAATACCATAGTGTAACAAGGACTTTTTTTTCTTCAGGATTCAACTCTGACACAAATTGTTCAAAAGTGTACACATTTTTATCAACCATACTTCAATTTTGACTCTCAATAAATCAATTTTGATGATGATGTTACAATTTGTAGAGTGTATATATAGGGGGAGGGGGGTGAGTGGGATGAGTACTAATTAATTTTTTGTTTTTTTGTTTGTATTTGGAGAATTTAGTATAAGGTGATTTAATTATTGAAGAGAGAATTGATGAAATAAGTTGACTAGATTATGTTGACAAAATTGTAATTTGCTAAGGTTGTGAATATTTTGAAGGTCACTCCAATTACGGGATCGTACAGGCATCTATCCTATTTTTAAACTAGATACACGAATATTTACTATTCAATAAAAAATATACGAAAATAAATATTTCAAGATCCTTTACATAAATAACAAATATATTTTAACATCAAATTTATGGATCCCATACATTAATACGTAAATAACCAAAACTAAAAAACCAACTCTCACGACCTACTCTAGGCATATACAAAAGCTTCTAAATAATGATAGGATGATAAAGACACAATTCTTGCTAGATAAAGATATCCAAAAGTTGATGAGTACTCGTCGTTTCACATAAGAGATAAAAACAATTTACATCCTGCTCGTGTAATGTCATATTAAGCAAAAATAAAAAAGTATAATTTATATCATCTCACGATCAGGATGAAAGCAATCAAGATGAAACTCAAGAACTGGATCTACTTTATCCAATAAGAAAAATTTAAACCATAAGAGAAGAAAAATATCGAATAACTTGTATATAGCTTATTACCTAAGATCGATGGAATACCTTGTTATTTACTAGTTATCACGCGAGAGTCGGGATGTTAGAACTAATTTAGTTTTAATTGGAGTAATATACGAAGTTTCAATGTTCGAACTTCAAGTGTTAATTTTAATATTCTATTATTTTCAAATTTAATATGTGAAATATATTTTACACATATCGGTATGATTTGATATTTTTTTTGGTTAATATTTTATAAAATAACAAACCAAATCAATTATTGATATGATTATAAATTTATATAAAATTGTTATCTATTAAAAGAGATCTAAAATTGATTTGATACGATTAGATTCAATTCAATCGATTAAGTCATTTTTTTTAAAATAACAATTCACACACCTACATAGTAGTGTCCATAACACGTGATTTTATGTTTTCTTTGTTTAACTTGTTTATAATATGAGTCGCATTCTTTTATATTTCCAATTTACAAATATAATATCGGAAATAAATTTTTTTTAAAAGAGCGAATTCTTCCATATTTTTACGTCTAAAAATTTTCTAGAAAATAAATAAATTTAAATTTTATTTTTTTTAAAAAAAAGTGTCCAAATGCATAGCATTTAATGTTACACACCAAATAGTAACTTACTAAACATACCCTTTGACTAATTGAATCGTCATAATCTTGTGGTATTGACTACATTGTCCCAACTTATTTTTGAATTAAATAAAACGTAATTATGACATGAAAATATATGAAATAAATTTTAAGTTTTGTTTGCACATGAAATTTGGATTTTTGAGTTGTATTTTTTGCTCGTAAACATAAAAATCTGATAAATTGTGAAACTATCAAAGTTACTCCAATTCTTTATACAATCTTATCAAATAATAAAAATTGGTGATTTTTTTTTTAAAATAATATAAATAAACTTATGGGTCAATATTTATAGTGAAAAATGTAAAAATCGTGATATAATATTATCAAATCAATTTTTTAGAGAATTTAAAATTTCATCTCACAATTTGAAATCATGAGATAAAATCGTATGTGGAGAGGCCTGCTTACTTTTCCAATATAACTAGGTCTTGGCCAACTTTTCTAGGTGTATCAAGTCGATTATTAGGTTTTTTTCTAAATAAACTATAGGTTTCAATATATATATATATATATATAACCTTGCAAAAATTAGTGTAGGCCTTTATTTATTTTATAAAATATATTATTTTATAGGTTAAGTTAAAAATAGTAATTAAACATTAAAAAAGTTGTCATTGAACCTTTGGTTTGAATTCAATAGAAGCAACTATAAAATACACAAATCGAACTTTAATTTTTTGAATGATACTATATAGGATCACTTATATGAGTATGCAAAAACTATATTACAAATCGAACTTTTGAATAATAATGTGCTTCAGAATTAAATGCAAATTCCTACACTCAGAATCATCCCACGTGCAATAAGACCAAGCATTAACAGAGACAGTGAAGGGCAATGAACATCACATATCTACAAATACTCTAGAAAGTAAATGGAAGATAAATCAGGGAAAGAAGCATTATTTCTTTTACTATATGATCGGTATTCAATTAAATACATTGCAATCTTAAACAGTTTAATTTAATTTTGAACAGAAAAAGAAAATATAAAACAAAGTACACGATTGAGAGTTTCAAGATGAGTCAAATGACTACTTAATCTAGGGATTTTAGTAATTTCCTTTTTCAGAATCAATTCATTATAATATACACCTTAATTCCCTTTTTCCCCAAATTTTGAAATTTAGGTATAAACACTTTCAATATATGTTACTTTTTAAATGCAGCGATATACATCATCTCAAAATCATTATAAATTATTTTTGAGGACAAATCTATCAAATTCAATCAACTATTAACAAGTAAATCTAATGCAGACAAATTTAGTCAGAAAAAATACAAAAATAATTCAATAAAGGAACAAAGGTGATATATAAGAAACTGAATAATTTATATATCTTCATAGGAAATTATAAAAGCAAACATTTAGTTCATGGACAAATCTTATTAATACAAGATTAATAAAAATTATCATAAACTAAACTTTGAAACCTAAACACTTTGGGAAATTCAATCACTTCAATGCCTCCACTTCACTTTCCATTGCCAAGTACCTTTGATGAATCTTCCACCTCAAATTCAATGACCTTCCTTTTCCTACATCAATAGAAAATTAACATTTGTAATTTCATTATATATGACGATGTTTGACAGATCATACGAAATCCAAAAGAGAGAAAACAATCTTTTTCCATCTATCAAGAATATCCTTAAATCTTGCAATCTTAAATATATATATATACCATGACATTTTATGACTATAATTTGAACATGTTACAGAATTTTCAAACCTAGAAAAGCGTTATTATGTTTGCTACGTATAGCAAAAAGAAAAGAGTGACATATAAAACAAAGATTAGTGATTACCTGTTAGGTTTTTCATCAATCACCCTTTTCACCTTAGGATCAACATTAGGAGTAGGAGGACTTTCATTAACAGATTCATTAGCCCTTAATTTGCTAAAGAAATCTTGTTCTTGAGCATCCAACTCAGCAATGAACTCTCTAAAAGTAAATTTTTTTGGTTCATCCATGCCTTAATTTTTACCCTAAATTGTGAAAATAAAGTAATTTGATGATGATTTTACAATTTGTAGTGTGTGTATATATAGGGGAAAATGAGGAGGGTGGGGTGGGGGTGGAGGGTCAAGGGGAATTTGCATTTGAAATTTTTGGTTTTTTGTTTGTATTTGGAGAGTATAGAAAGTGGTTTTTTGAAGCAAATTAAATTAAATGAAATTAGCAAAATTATAATGTGGTAAAGTATTGACTACTTAGGTACAAGTAATCATTTGAAAATTAGAAGGAACATATAATATAACGTGTTTTTTTTTAACTTGCTCTATAGTATGATTTTCGTTTTTTTAATTATATAATATCAAAAGAAGAAAAAAAAGTATTACACACTAATCAGTATTTTACCTTAATTGACGTTGACTAATAGAATCACCATAATCTAGTGGTATTGACTAGATTGACTATTTTAGGAATTTTAATAAATCCTAATACGTCATTATATGTTGTTTAAATATATATTATAGAAAAATTGACTAGATTGACTATTTTAATGAATTTTAATAAATCCTAATATTCATATGTTGTTTAAATATTATAGAAATTAGCGCAAAGGACCATATTTGTTTTTAAATTATGACAAATGGAACATATTTACCCTTCATTAATAGTTGAGATCAAATATATCATTTTTATAATTAGTAGTTGGAGTTAAATTTATCCCCAAATTATGTGAAATAAAATAAATTTGTTCTTATTTTTAAACATAAGAGTCTTAGCACCCAGTGATATCACATGTCACGTAAAAAAGTATTTAAAAAATGTCCTTAAATTATGTGAAATGAATAAAAATGTCCTCAGTTGATATTTTGGTTTTAAAATGTCCTTATCTTCAATAGTTTGGTCCAAATATGTCCTTATTGATACCTAATGAATCAAATATACCTTGTTCTAGATAAATATTTTATTTCTTTTCTTTTAAAACACTTTTTTTTTCTAATACTGATTTTTTTTAATTCAAAAATGTTTATTCTACTTTAATTCAAAAAACATTAAGAAATAAAAATACTTGACTTGAAGGGCCGCTGCAAGGAGGCTGGAGATAGGTCGTAATAATAATGAAAATAATATTACTATGCGCATGAGTTTGACAATTTTTTGCTCAAAAGCAAACAACTCTCGCGTAGAATAACCAAGAGGTTGAGACAACTCGAAATAAAAGTACAAAACTGAACTCTAAGTTAAGGACTTTATATATCAAATGGTATAAATATAATTATTTAATTTACCATCGAATTATCGATTAACCAACCATTAAGAACTAATAACAAGATTTAAAAAATCAAAACTATTACTGAAACCGCTACACTAATAAGTCATTATTAATAAATCAATAACTCTTTTTTATTCTAATTATCAATTTCGTTTCGATTTTGAACATCCCGCAAAGACTTAATATTATTGAAAGCTACCTTAAATTAAAAAAAACTTATATATTTGCTTTTGTCCAATTTCTCGAAAATAATGCTCGACCAGCATGTTATGATTGAGTAATGTGGTAGTGTAGTAACGGAGTCAAGATTTTTATTAAGTGTTTTCTCAATATAAAGAAGTAAATATATATGAAAAAGATGAAGGGGGTTCAATATCTACTATATACATGAAAAATAATTTTAATTATATATAAACCCAAATTACGTGATTGAGAGCTGTAAGATGAGTCAAATGACTAAGTAATCTATGTAGTGACATGCATCTTCTTAAACATTAACTCAAAATTATAGTAAGCTGTCTTCGATGACGAATCTATCAAATTTGTTCAACTATTTACGAGTAAATCTAATGTAGGCGAATTTGATCAGGGAGATCCATAAATAATTTAAAAAGGAACAAAGGTGATAAGAGACTAATTTTTTATAAATCTTTAAAATGAAAACTGTAAATGCATACATATGTAGTTCATGGACAAATCCTATTAATACAAAGATTAATAAAAATTGTCATAAACTAAATTTTGAAGCCTAAATACTTTGAAATATAATCCTATCAATGCCTCAACTTCCTATTCTTGGAAATTTTGATGAACCTTCCATATCAATGTCACTGTCCTTCCTTTTCCTGCATCAATAAACAACATTTGGAAACAATAGATAAATTATAGAAGAAATAAACTAACGCGACATCTATCTCATTTTATATGACGATGTTTAACAGATACAAAATCAAAGAACACATATAAAAAGTATCCATGCAACGTGTATATATATACCATGACATTTTGATGACTATAAAAACATGCCAATAAAGATAAATTCGAAACAATATTAAGTGATTACCTATCAGATTTCTCATCGATCATCATTTTCACCTCACCATTTTCCTTGGGATTAACACTACGAGGAGGAGGAGGATTTTGCAAAGAGGGATCAATTTCATTAACAAGTTGCATAAACCTTTGTTTCTTAAGGAAATCTTGTTCTTGAGCATTCAACTCTTCCATGAAAACTCTAAAAGTAAACTCTTTTGGATCATCCATGCCTTAATTTTGACTCTCACTTGTGGGGACAATAAATCAATTTTGATGACAATGTTACAATTGATAGTGTGTGTGTGTATATAGGGGGGGATTGGGGGGGGGGGCTTACAAGGGAAATAAAACTATAATATTGAAATGGAAAAAAAAAATTATTACATACTTGTTAAGTGTAAATTTTTCCTAAAAATAACATATAATTATAGTAGACTTTGAAGATTAAAATAGCATAGCATTCTAATGTTACACACCAATCAGTAATTTTCTTAACATGGCCTTTGACTAATTAAGTCAACAGTCCATAACCTAGTGGTGTTGACTAAGATTAACTAATTTAATAATCATGCATTGTTTGAATATTATAGAGATTAGGGAAAAGAATTAAATTTGCTCCTGAATTATATGGAAGGGAATATATTTTTCTTCTGTTAATGGTTGGGGTCAAATATGCCCTCAATGTTACTAGTAGGGTCGAATTTATCCTTGAATTATGTAAAATGAAATAAATTTATCCTTATTTTAAAATAAATAGTAGAAGCTTAGTATCTGATGATGTTAAATGTCACGCAATTAAAAAAGAATTATTTTAAACTTAGGAATATTTGAACCTTTTGCATAATTAAAAGGCAAATTTAACCCTTACCCCTAATGTTGAGTTTAAATTATTTGTTTAATTTGTTCCTCTTTTCTCTCTTTCCACCACTCCACTTTCTCCAACACCACTCACTCTTATAATTTACATTGTTTTTAATATAGTTTATATTTATCTGAAATTTATTTTAATAAGATGTAAAAAAAAAATGTTTAAATTGAGTCAACATCCCAAGACCCTGTCTTTATGTTGTAGTCATTAATTTAATCCTAATCTAAACAAGTCTAATGTTAAAATAAAAGGGAAAAAGGATAAATAAATTCTTGAACTATTGTAATTTGTAAATGGTATCTAAATATCTCCGTTATATTTTTAGGACTTTTATGTTCTTAGCGTCTAAATTTTGAAGCGTATATATCCTTTCTACTAACGGCGAGACACGTGTCTCAATCTAAAATGCCTATTCGAAATTTATTAAATTTTGACCCATTATTTTGAAGACCACCCAAAATAATTTAAAAACCCATCCAAATAACATAATACCCACCCCAAAATTATAACCCAAAACACCTCTCCATCTAGTTATACTGAGTTCTTCAATTTTTCAAGAGCTTCTGGCCAAGTTCTTCATTTTCCAAGCTCCAATTAATTAAAAGCTTCAATTTTCTACATTCGCATTCTCAAACTCCATCAGCGCCAAGCAACTTTCGCTCGCCCTCTTGCCGCCGTCAAAGCACATCGCCGCCCTAGTAGAGCAGGAGAAGACGGAATTTGACGTAGTACTCAATGAAGACGGAATTTGACACGGTACTCAATGAATTTTTCAACTCTAACAAAGGATATTATTTACAATAGTTCAGAAATATAGTTATCCTTTTTCCCAAAATGAAAAGATGAACTTCTACCCAATCAGCAGTTTGTGCACGTCTCTCTAGTATCATCATTCTATAGAGATGATATCATTATTTAATTATTTATTTGAACACGGAGAAATTCACAGCCGTTATCATTTGGAGGATAGAGTGTGCACTGAGCAAAACCCAATCATATGCAATAACTTGCAAGGAGATGGAAACCACACAAGGCAAACCCAACAAAGGAGATGGAAATCACCCCAACGTGACAAACTCAAATGAGGAAGTATTTTTACGTTCAAGAGCATTAAAAGGGAACATCACATCGTGCACCTTTCAGTTGGAAAAAAAAACAACACATACAAACTGCATTCAGCACAAATTTTTCAACTGTTATCTAGTCGAATACTGAATCCTGACAGTACAAACTTTTTTTTTTTTGAGAAAGTTAACTGACAGTACAAACTTATGTTCCTAAGGTTCCTTTAAACGAGCAGCAGCAGCATCTGGGGCATAAACAAAGATCCGTTAGAGCTACTGCTGTGGTCTAGCGACTGGCTCCAACGCTTCAATTGTCACCACGCTATTACCGCGAATTACCTGAAATTGAAATTTTGCAGCAACGCACCAGTAAGGACCAGCTTAAATTCACTCAAGGGACATCTATCATTATGGATTTTTTTAGATTAACAGATAAAGAACAAAAACTCATTAAATTAGACAAAAGCCAAATGCTATTAAAAAGAAAATAGGCTTGATTATGTATTAGCGATCGTATTCACAGCTGTAAGATCCAAACAACCAGAGTTAAAAGGAACAAGGGTAAAGGGAGAGAGAGAAGGAGAAGAGAATAAGAAACTCACCACCATGCCAATTTCATTCTTGTCATTGCCATTAATTTCCACTGTGTTGTCAATGACCAAATTCATGAACTGATCAAACCCACGAAGAGTTCCAGTGACTAAGCGGTTTGCATTCAACTTGACTGTGAAAGATGAACAGCATTACTCAAGTGCGATAGCAACCTCGAAAGGCATTTAACAGAGGAATGTAAAATTAAAAAATGAGACCATGGAAATTGATGCTCTCTCTGACTAAGAAAACGCTACCTATAGAGATTTTTTCTAAAAAAAAACCATCTTCATTCAGACTGCACTTTAAAAATATTCTATGCAGTCCAGCACGCAAGGTTAATGCAACAGCTTCATAAAAAATGTTCTCCCTTCCTCTTTGTTTCAGCTATGGAATACCTTACTAGGTTAATTTAATGAAACAGCTGAAGAGAATTCCTGATTTTAGCTTCCACCCTAAATGTGCAAAGACGAACATAGTGCAATTGAGTTTTGCTGATGACCTATTGCTATACTGTAGAGGCCTAGAGGGGATGCTATTTCCATACAACATTATACTCCTATTTTCAGGTATCCTCAAATGCACCTGGCTGGTTGCTAATGTAGATAAAAGTGCTATCTACTTTGGAGGGGTTCAATCAGACATCCAGGACGAGATTTTACAAGTACTTGGATTCTCAAAAAGTACTCTACCTATTAGGTACTTGGGTGTATCTTTGAATACTAAAAGAGTATCTATTGTGCAGTGTCAATCCTTAATTGAGAAGATATTAGGCAGAATATCTAGCTGGACCTCAGGTTCTTATCATATGCAGGAAGAGCACAGTTGTGTTATTCTCTGTGCACGACTTCTGGTCACAAATTTTCATCTTGCCCAAGAAGGTGAAGAGGTATGTAGTAGGTTCTTATGGACAGTAGGGATAGACACATCAAGGAAAGCACTGATTGCCTGGGACAAATTATGGTTTATGCTGCCTCAAATCAGCTGGAAGGCTGAATATATTTGATCTGCTAGCATGGAACATGGCTGCCATTTAAGAAAGACAGACTAGGATGCAGTGGTACATATTTATTATGGGAAGCCAGGTACATTATGGGATGTATTTTGCAACCAAAGAAAGCTTCTTCGGTGGTTCAAGAAACCATTAAAGCTTATCAATACTTTTGTGGAAGTTGACTGGTAAGAAACGGATGTCCTATGCTCAGGAAAGTTCCTACTAAGCAGTTATATTTACAATTGAGAAGGAACCACCAGAAAGTGGAATGGAGGAGACTGAAATGCAACAATGCAGCTTCTTCTAAATGGATATCAACTTATTCCTGGGTAGTTCTGGAAGAATGCTTACAAAAGAAAGGTTGGCTAAATGGGGATGTGTAGATCATGACAAATGTAGTCTGTGTCCACATGCTAATGTGTCCTTACTCTGCTCAAGTCTGGAACAAGATACCTCAGTGGCTACAGATTCATGGACAGGCTCAGGGGTGGCAAGAGGATATGGGATGGGCAAGTACTAACTTGAAAGGTGAGGGTGCACTAGCTGAAGTTTATAGGATGACACATATGACAAGAGGGGAACCTGCAGATCAATCTAAAAGAAGAGGTCCTGAAGCTCTCACTAGAATTACAATCCAGGATGTCCACATTAGAGGAGAAATGAAAGCAAGGTTATCTAGAATACTGGCTCAGTTGAATTATTATCATCCTTAGGCTGCTATATTGAACGTTCTTTTGATTTCGAAAGAAAGAATAGTAGGATGCTTGCGTAGTGTTAGATGTTTTAACAGGCTGGGGATGTCCAGCTCTGGTTTTCTTTTTGATCTGTAATGTTCACTTTACTAGTTTAGTTAAACTGCTTATTTACCCCCACCCCACCCCAACCCCCCAAAAAAAAGAGATGTTCAAGTCCAGGGGCATCTATGCTGGGACAAAAGTTGCACACGCACACACATTTTTTTAAACCCCACATTGCAAAAGAATTGCTGCAGCAAAAGCATGCAATAACAGTAGGAACATTCATGGAAGGATTTGGGTTGCATGGTGACCAGAAGGTACTGTAAAATTGCAGTTTAAGCCACTCGGACGTGAGCCTTTTCCATTAAAGGAAATGTAAAACAGGGATGTAATAGAGGGATAGGAAATACAGAGAGCATGGTAAATAATGCTATGATAACGTTCTAGCAAGAGTATAAGGTCAAAATAGTTTCAGCTCTTAATAGTCTAACAATAATGTCCTGATTGTCGCTGGTTATGCATTACTTAGTGAACTTAATTTTCTCTGGTGATAATGAGGAAGGGGATGAGAATTTATCACTTGCCAGCAAACACTACTTCTTTGACCTTTGTACCTAGATAAAAGTCACTAACAGACTCCGATAATAACCAACTTTGCACGGACAAATGTAAGCAGTAGCAGAAGACAGAAAGCACACAAACTTCAATTTTTAAACCCTAAATAAACTGCAGCAAAAAAAATTTAACCCTACACAGAAAGCACACAAACATAGAAAGAAACACATAAATCATTACTAGCTGATTTTATTTATTTATTGATGACAGTAATGTCCGGACCATCTTTTGCGCACCTCGACTAATTCCACATCATACCTGCCACCTCCCACCAGCAACAGGTACCCAGTAACTCTGTCCATCAAAGCTCGGACAGTTGAGAGGGATCACCTAGTGTTTTTTGTCTCTGCTAGAATTTAAACAACAGACCTCATGACTCTCAACCACTTCACTGACCCCTTCACTGGCCACTAGGTCACACCTTGAGGCGCAAATCATTACTAACTGATAAACCCTAAATTCCTATTAATCACCTAAACCCTAAACAAATTGCAGCAAAACCAAATGAACCCTCCACATAAAGCACAAAAACGTAAAAACATACTGTATTACTAACTAATAAACCCTAAATCCCTGACAAAACACTTAAACCCTAAGTAAATAGCAACAAAAACAAATTAACCAACCACAGAAAGTAATAAAAAAAACATAGAAACATAAAGCATTGCTAACTTACTTTGAAGCTGCTTGTCCATATACCTGTAGAAAACAAAACAAAACCAAAATTGAAAAACGAATAAGAAATCTCCATATACACATCGGAAAAAAGTAAAAAAAATATGAAAATCAGAAGCTAAGCTCGATGAGAGGTATAACATACTTTTTAAGATCCGGAGGTTGACCCGACCTGCTCATCCTTGAGAGTTTTACCTTTTGCTCACTGCCGGAGAGGATGAAGATGAAAAATGGAAGAAAATTTGTACTTTTGCTGCGCAGTCGGGACTCAAAATGTTGAACTTCAGTCCGCTTTTTATTTGTGGCCAAAACCAACGGAGGGTTGGGTTGGTAATTTTAATTTTTTAATTAAAATAAAAAAGGAGTTATGGTTATATTTGAAGTTTATTTCTTTAAATTCGAAATTATTTAGACTTGACCAATACGGGTTGTGGTGAAGTGGTAAGTACTCTTTCATCCTTAATCAAGAGGTCTCGAGTTTGAGCCGTCTTGGGTACGGAGTCATCTTTGTTAGAGAGTGTTTTACCCCAAATATGGGATTTTCCGGTGAGAATCCGGATTTAGTTGGGCTCCAATGTGGGTACCAAACATTGGATGAAAAATAAAAAAAAATTATAGGTCAATATTGATGTAGATTTTGTTATAATATTGAAATATTTGCTATGCATTTTTAAGATGTTTTTCCAGAGATTCAATTTTTATCAGAGAAATTTCTTTATAGTGTCATGGAATTCGAGAAGAAGAAGAAACTCTTTTGTGTGGAGAAAAAATGATCGTATGAAGTTGAGATATTATTATCGAAATATCTTTTACTTAATAAAATGTGGCAAGTATCAATTAATTTTAAAATAGGGACTGATATTCCATTACCCATAAGGCCTAAAGGCTATTTGTCAAAATCATCGTAGGTTACATCTTAAAACTTACCCAACATTCCTTACTGGGCCGAGACTTGAAATGGGCTTTTAACGGGCCCTCACTTGTGAATTAGGATCCTAGTGCTGGATTTAACTGGCGGAAGGTTCATGAAATGGAACCATTTCTCGATTGATCGATATCTCGGTTCATATATTAATTTTTTTCATCCAGTGTTTGACACTCGTAGTGGGGCTCGACTTAATACAGAATCTCCCCGGGATGTCCCATCAGGGGTAACTAACAAAACGACTCTCTATTCATCAGAACTCGAAAGACCTCTGATTAAAAGTGAAGGAATACTTATCACTCCATCACATTTTTGTTAGTTTGGGACCAAAAATTTCAAGCTGACGCATTTTTCTACCATACTTTGTAAAAAAAATAAAATCAAAACCTTCTCTTGAAAATGATCCAAACAAAATAATTTGTAAGAAAAAAATTGTAATATTTCAAAAAAGTTGTTCACAAATAAATGTTGCGTTTAATATTCTTTTGAATTGAATTGATTGTTTTTGTCATACATATATGTTTGCTTGGTCCTTATTTTACTATTTTAGTCTAAATTCTTGTCTCCTTTAATTTGCATAATATAATTGATTAAGATGAGTGTTTGATTTCAGCAAACTTCAAATTCTAACTCTGTTTCGATATAAATCATATAGGTAGGTCTAAGATCCATTCATAAGATCTAGTTGCATGTTCCAATTTCATTAAGTACTGCATACGCTTTGACAATCCACAATCTAATTAAAAATAATAATTTCTTTATTAATAGTATATTAATTTATATCTTATTTGTATTATCCACCAATATTTTTTCTTTCAAAGTTATTATTCATTCAAAATAAAAATTCTAGTTATTACAATCCAATCATGCCAAACAATCTTGTCGTGTATGTCTAAAGAGCACTTTAAAAGTTTTGGATGTCTAAACAAATTTAATTTTCCAAACTTTTTTTCAAAATTTAATTTTTGAAAAAGTAAATCAAAACTAAATCCAACATTTTTCTTCCATCCATTATCTTGATAATTTGCACCATATTATTGTCGTTACATTATTGCATAGTGGAAGATGTGCTTAGAGGGCGCTCCTGCAACGGTTATTTGTAAAAAATATTTCGGATAGACTATTTCCAAATCGCTTGTTAATATTTAGTCATCGATTGAAATGTGATAAAGAAATAGATAGGAGTATATATTATGTAACACGAAAATAATTTATGGACAAATAAAACAAAATAATTTAATACACATTATAGATCGAGTTTGAAATTCTGTGTAGGTGTTCAAAACTTTAGTGGAAACTCCATGAATCATGATTCATGGTGTTTAAATATTTATCGACTCGAATTTTAGGAATATTTATTGGAGTTCAAATATTCATGAATTCATATATACTTCAAATAAAATAAGATGTGAAATATATGATACTGGTAATAAATATTTACTTCAAATTCGATATTTATATCAAACTGATGAATACATCAAGCATATCTTAATTCATAATCCTAACTATAATTAATTAATATATAAGTATATTTTAACTTTCATAATTACTTAATTATATGATTTGGTGTAAAAACGAGTGGAGTTGAATTTTTATTTGATAGACTCTATGATTGAGCTAGCTAGTAATCAATTGTTAAAAGCCATAATCCACAATGCCATGATTATTGGAATGCGTAATCAACATACTTTCATCACACATAATAATCATTTCTTAACAAACTCACCAAAATAAAGTTTAGGAATTGTCACTCTTATGCATTATTCATTTGAAAACTATGTAATAATTCTTTTTCTTTTCTTATTTTTTTTGCATGATGTGGACATACATTAAAATTCAAAGACTTCAAATACATCTACTGTTTGGCCCAAATTAATGCTTAAAAGATTAGCATAACATGTTAATAACCTCATTTTCAAATGTTGTACGTATTCAACGATTTATAATAAATTTCATTTCACAAGACAATATTTTGAGCTTAACAAATACTCCCTCTATCCCTAATTATTTGTCCACTTTTCCTTTTTTAGTTGTCCTTAATTACTTATCTATTTTAACAAATCAAGAAAGGACAAAAAAAAATTCCTATTATACCCTCAATTAATTACTTTGAAAAATGTAGAATTTCTTGAAAATCTCAAGTTTTTAATTCATCCACTTCATAATTAATAGGAGTAAAATGGTAAACTCGCTATGTCAATAATTATTTTCTTAATAGATGTGTCAATTTAAAAGTGGACAAGTAATTAGGAACAGAGGGAGTACTTGTTTAATAGGTTCTTGATATATTATTTATATTCATGTTAAAAAAAATTAATATACATATAAGATTCGAATCAAAATTATTGTATTTTGTCAAATTCTTAATAAGATGCATTGTATATCCCTAACGGAGACAAGGATGATAATATATATATATATATATATATATAAAAATAATAGAATCGTTTGATATAGTGTATTAACAAAAATAATACATGTGTTAATTTCATGTATTAATTAGTATTATCTTATTTAATATTTTTTTCATGTTATGTATACTTAATAATTACACTCTATCGTGTATTAACGCAAGCATGAGCTATATACGTATCATATATTTAACTAATTCAAACCATGAAGACAAAGTGTATTGTCCCATCACATGATTTCAAACCATTCAAGTACTTATTATATAATAATAAATATATTGTAGTATATCATTATCAACCTTTTTTAACATGATTTAATTTCAAATTTGTAAAACAAATTGCCCGCTAAATTTTAGTCAGTAACCACATGTCCCATCATATATTACAAACTCAAAGACAATAAGGTACTATAAATTATAATTTGGATTAATAGATAAAAGCCTAGAGAAAACAACAACAACAACAACAATTAATTCCACCTTAATCCAAATATAGTTGATACCACAAACTGTATAAATTAATTCTTACCATCCATATATATACTTTCTGTTCTATTTGGACTCATATAATTCTAATTATAAAAGAGGTCTTCATAATAATTTTTTACACTTTACATTATCAACCATTGATAAAAATACCAACAACCTAAATACTTAATTTGCTAAGTTTGTATTTACCATTATTAACAAATGACATCAACAAATTTATTGTCATAAATGCATAGATATTATAGCCACCAAAAAAACTTTGACGAAGAAGTTTGTTCAGTAAATTTTTGCTGCTGTCTCCTACTCTCCATAATTATGCATTTAATATGCTCATTTATTTTTTAGGACTTACTTTATTTATGTTTACCAACCAATTTGTTTGAATGCATTTGATACTCCAGCATTCGTGATCATATTGGAGCACGATTAAATTTAGATTCGCGCTGAAAAGTCCTACATTGGGGTAGAGCGTCCTCTGACTCTGCACCAAGGGGACTCGAATCCGACACCTCTTGATTAATGATGAATAAGCACTTACCACAACCCTTGTTGGTTCATTTGATATGGTTTTATATTTATTTGGGGGGAAAGGTACAAGTACCCCTAAACTATGATTAAAATCTCAGAGACACACATTAACTAAACTTAAGGTCCTATTACCTCCCTGAACCCATCTTTTTTGTAAATTTGTACACCTTTTTGGCTTACATGGCATCCAAATATCTCACACGCACCTTAATTGCGTGGAGTCACGGAGTGTGCCACGTAAGACAAAAGGTGTACAAAATTACAAAAAAAAATAAAAATGAGTTCAAGGGTGTAATAGGACCTTAGATTAGTTAAAGTGTGTCTCTGAAATTTCGGTCATAGTTTAGGAGTACTTATGTCTTATCCCTTTATTTAGGAGAAAAACTCAATAGTATGTTATTCCCTCCGTTTCATATTACGTGTCCATGTATTAAAATTAGTTATTTCATATTAATTGTCAATTTACACCATCAAGTAATTTTATCTTTAAATTAGTTCTTTTTAAAAGTATAAATAAATTTATAAAATTCCAAAAAAAATCTCAAGTGATAAATTAGTAAATTTGTTCTTTTGCATGTAAAGAGGAAAATAAACAACTAAGAGAATATCGAACCATCAAAAATAGTCTATTTTGCCCATCAAATTAAACCCCATGTTAGTTAATTTATAACCCATTAATCACTAATTCAACCTCTAATTTTATATTTAAAAAATCTAAAATATACATAAAAATATTTTATATATATCATATAATTTTTTTTCGAAAAAATCTAAGTAAACCCGCTCGCTACCCTCTAGATCCACCCAAGACCATACTATAACCCAACTCAACCGAAATCCCATTTTAACCAACCCCCTTAAAGGAAATTCAGTTAAGTCAAAATAAAAGACGTTAAGCTGAATCACCAAACAAAACAGAGCCGTCCGGTCCCAAAGGAGCGTCTCTCCAATTGGCACCTAATTTCTCGTTCTATAACTCTTTATCTTCCTCATCAACCTGCCATTGTTGAATCACACAGTATAATAATACTCATTTTCTTGCTCTGCACACATCCCCATACCTAAAAAACTCAAAGAAAATTCAATAATCAATTCACAATACCCCTGCATTTCCTCCATTACTATGCACGTTTAAGCTTGATCTAGATTTGTTCCTTTCACTTGATTTTTTTCTAATATAACAGGGTTAATGGGTACCGTATAGTCGTAAACTTCCTCTGTTTTCACTATCAAGATTTGTTAATGTTGTGTCCCTTTCTTATTCTGTTAATTTCTTCCATTTAACTCTTCTTCTTCTTCTTCTTCTTTCTCAAGTAGTTAAGGAATCTCTGTGTTTCTTCGTTTTGTGCTAAACGGGGAATATAATATTGCTTAATTCCTAAAACCCAGAAAAACCCATGTTTTTTTTTCATCATTTCAAGAAAAGAATCGAAAACCCAGTTGTTGTTTTTTTGTATTAAGATAGTTGTATTTTGATTTTTATACGATTTAGGTAAATGGGGAATTGTTTGGGGGTATCGAGGAAGTCGGCATCGGAGATTGCGCCGGCCGATGTGCTGAAGAAATATCCGGCTGTTAAGCTGTACGGAAATCCGAATAGTGTTACGACCTATTACATTCGATGTGCTCTGCTTTATAAGCCGGTGACAGTCAATTTCGTCCCCTCCGATACCCACCAATCGCCTGCGGTGGAGTATAAATCGGATTCCGTCACTGGGTCTGTTGATTCCGTGCTGCGTTACTTGGATTTGAAGTTTCCGGAGCCGAAGCTGTTGTCGGGGAGTATTGGTGGGTGGTATGATGAAACGACGCCGTTTGTTGTGTGGTTGGTGATTTTGCAGCATAGGAGTATGATGTGGCATTTGGAGAGAATGGGGAGGTGGGCGGAGGACTTGGCGGCGCGTGGAGGTAAAGCACGAGGTGATCCGGCGATGGGGACTCCACGAATGGAGGTGAGGAAATTTGCTAGAGGTTATTCACAGTTGCTGGAGCTAATGCTTGAACATGCTCAAATGGAAGAAAGAGTTGTCTTTCAAATCTTGGAAAAAGCTGATAGAGGTAAATTTTGTTTTATCAGATTGCTGAGAATATAGTGAAGATAATTTGTTTGTTAGCTTAGCTCCATTGATTAACTGTGAATCAAGTATATCTTTTTATCAGTCAATTAACTATGCCGGTAGGTAGCATAGCGTTGTGTTGCTTATCCTTCCATATTAGTAGTTGTAGCGTTTCTCTTGTAGTTTTTATTGTTCGATTTCTGCTACTATCTACTGTCTCGTGTACTTTTCTTTAGAATGCTTTGTTATGCATTTTGCCATGATTTCTTCGCTTATGTTATTTCTTTTTCCAATCTGCTTTGATATGCTTTTTCTTGAGCCGAGGGTCTATTGGAAACAATCAAACTACCTCCCAAGATAGGAGTGAGGTCTGCGTACACTCTACCCTCCCCAGATCCTACTTGTGCGCTTACATTGTGTATGTTGTTGTTTGTTATCTGTAGTTGGACGCGCAGAAATATCGAGTTATGTACTGCTGGTTGTTGGATTGTATTGGTGTTTATTCCCGTGTGTGGGGCTTGTTTTGGACTTGTTGAATTTTTTGGCTCAATACTCAGAGGATTAGCTAGTTGAAGTAGACTAGTTTTAGCTCATAAAGCAACCACAAGTCTTCTCCTTTATTCGAGCTTGTGACCTTATGCTTGAAAAATGACTCTTTGTTATGATTAATTCTATCTATGATATGCCTGTTTTAAGAAAGATATTTGGAAATGGAAACGGGGTTACAACGACAGAGTCAAATATAGCAGCTTTTGCAATAAATTTAGTTGGTACTAACTTACTAGACCGATTGATCCTCAATGGATGCAGAACAAAATCATTTTTTTAGATTGATTTATCTTCATGGTGGGACTGTTATTCTAATGTATGTTTGAACAAAATCAGAACTCCAACTGAGGATGGGGGGTGTTGAACTGAAAGAGAGACAGATTTTCCGGGATAGGCAGTGACTGATCAACAAGAACGTTTAGCTTATTAATTTATTTATAGGGAGCTATGTCCTTGCTTTAGTACTTAGTGTGTCTGACGTTAGTTGCTTCTCCGAATGCATGCTGATCTGGTAATCTGTTGTTTTGCCGCGATATATTGACCTTTAGTGGGCTTATAATTCAGGACTGTCTAAAACTGCAAATGAGGAGCATGCAAGGGACCTTCCTATGATGAATGGTATTAAAGAAGATATCAAATCTATAGGAGTTCTTGATTCAGGGCATCCTGCCTACCAAGATGCCCTCTGCAACCTCTCTACTCGACTCAAAACCTTAAAGGTAACGTACATTCTGCATTCAGTATAACATCACTTGTCAGGATTCCGATAGATGTTTTGCAGAGTGATTCAGATTTTAGTCCACCAAATCCTTCTGAAATGTGGCTATCTAATGCAGGAGCATAGCAAGAAACACTTTGAAGAAGAGGAGAAGAATCTACTGCCGCTGATGGAGGCGGCTGAATTGAGTAAAGCACAACAGGATAAAGTCCTAGACCAGTGTTTGGATGTCATGCACGGGACACACTCACATCTGTTTCGTTTCTTTATGGAAGGCCTCCTCCCTCCAGATGCCATGCATTACTTGGACATGCTTTCTAGGTGCAGTGACCAAAACCGAGTGTCTACAATGCTCCGGTTAATCATTGATAAGGCTGTATAATCCATACAACAATCACTCGATGATCAAGAAATTAATCGTTGAGTCTAGTCCAGCTTCGCACTTAAAGTGGAGCACTTGATGCTATCATCACTTGTAATTGCTTTGCTCTTCTTTTATGTTCTTTAAGAACCATTGTTACCTTTTGTTGTTTCTTTCACAAGACAGATACTCAAAGCAAAAGGGAGGAGAGGTTGCCTTATGTTCTTTCCACTTTTAGTTTTTGCTATATTTTTCTTTCTTTTACTTTAGTACAATATGTACATAGTGAAAACATCAAAGAGACAAGCTTTGATGGATGTTGCTTTGAATTTACTACTTTGTTAATGTAAATAATTTGGAGGTAGTCCATATGGAATGTTGTTGCTTTTATGTTAAAAAAAAAAAAGGTTTTGATGTCATTTATGTTTTTGTCCATGTTCATCAAAGTTACTTGTATATCATGCAATTGTTACTTAACTTTAATGCCTTTAGCTTGGGAGAGAAAAAGAGAATATTGTATTGTGGATAAGCATATTGCTTCTTCTTTTGTATTATACTTTTTAGCCTTCTTTTCCTTTGTTATTCTTCACTTCAAAGTTAAGCTGCATCTTTTCCATTTAGAGCTCGTTTGAGTTGGCTTATTTCAAGTATTTTTAATTCAAAATAGCTTTTAAATAATTTGGTAGTGTTTGAATACAATAAAAAAGAGTTTTGAGCACTCGTTTTTAAGTCAAAATAACAAAAATAAGTCAAAAGTTGTAAGTTAGATATCTTAGCTTATGATTTTTGGCTTATAAGTCACAAGTTCCACTCAAACATGCTTATAGACTGAAAAAAATTACTCCTTCCGTCTCAATTTATGTGACTGATAATTTAACACAGAATATGTGAGACAGAAACTTTAAGGAAAAAAAAGTTTTTGAAATTTGTGGTCTAAAACTTCTTGATCAATTGTCTGACTACAAATCATTTTATTGAGAATAAAATGACAATTTTAAAGTTAAATTGTTTCCAATTATAGAAATTAAAGTTGACATTCTTATTAGGAAGCACTATAAGAGAAAGTGTGTAATATAAATTGAGTGTAATATGTCTTTTTTTATTTTTATTTTGTTTTAAAAGATATTATTATTTTTTATAATATTTAATTTTCATTCTTCTATTCTTAACACATCAGATGTTTTGTTTAAAATCAAACAATTCAACTTAGTTTATTCTCATTCTTGGAATACAGTCTGGCTTGGGGTTACCACAGACATGTCTAAACACTTCTCTTTTTCTTTCTTTTTGTAAAAAAAATATTTTGTCTGTTTATCTTATGTTTCAGTTATAGATATAAGGAATAGAAACGTATCTAAATTATCGTAAAATTGTCAATTATATATTTAAATTATATGAGGTTTTTAGTAAAAGAGGTAAAGAATACGATTTTCTTACATCATGTTCCACCAAATTATGAAAAATACAAAAACAACATATTCAGTGTATTTTTTATAAGTGAGATCGGAGAAAAATGAAGTACATATACATATCTAACGTCTATTTTATATGAAGTAAAGAGATTATTTCCGACAAAATATCGAACACAATTAATTCTATCCATAGTGTTGAAATTGATGATAGCTGGCCTCACTTCTATGATGCTTTTTTCAATTTTTGAAATTTAAATTTATTGGGCGAAATAAATTCAATCTGGAAAAAGCACGTGATTTAACAGACTTAACAATACTTGCATTGATTAATAATAATATTGACCAAATCTTACACATTATTATATTTAAATAATTTTTAAATACGACTGAAAATCATAGTAATTATATTTAATTATTTATTAGAAAGGAAATTGAGGGATTTATTAGAATAAAATAGCTTACTTAGATAGTTATCAAATAACTTTATTCATTAAAATTTGGACAAATATAAAAAAAAAAGATACCTATATATTTTTTCTTCTTTGTTCTAAAAACCTGAAATCCGATGTATTTTATATCTTTATTTTTATTGTTGTTTTCTCCCATTTAATTTTCATATCTTTTTATAGATACACAATAATTTCAAGAAAACAATCATAGATTTCATCAAGATCTTATAAAAACATCATGAGACTATAAAATAAATAACAATTTATATGTTACACACAAAATAACGAATTAGCATGAACAAACTTTCATCGCTAAACAATAAAACTCTTGTCACTAGTTTATGACTAGTTTCTATTTCTTTATTATATTAGCAAATAAAAAGAAATAAAAAAGAAACTCACCCGTCGAAGTTTCGATCAAGTGTTTATTTTAATTTGCTATATCACTTGTTTCTCATCACAAGATGAAAAAGCCCTTTAAATAAATTGTATCTCATAATGTTCTTGCCAATTGTATAATATCTGAAGATTATATTATTGTAATCATAGGTTAGAATTATGGTAAGAAATTGATTTTATTACTAAATCAAAATTACGGCTAGTGAGAAATTAATTTTGTTGCTAATTAATTCCATGAGAGAAGTGGATTTGAACCTATCTAATTAATTAGGGGATGATCACAATTATAGGGGTGAATCGGCTTGTTGGGCTAAATTTTGAATGGTCAAAATGATTGAGTTAATAAATGGGCGTGTCAAGTTATTCGGGCTGAAATGAACTAAAATTTAGATCATAATGCAACCCCTAACTCTTAGTAAGTTACAATTGTTTTATTGATTCTTTAATTTTTTAATTTTATATTACCTTATAATTTTTTTGATTTTTCTTTATTAAATTATATATAACATAACAAATAAAATAAAAATATCATTTTAAGAATATTTTGACAAAATTTCTCAACAATCAATTTGATTTAGATGCCAACCCAAAATTTGATGGAGGCTAAAATAGGTTGGGCTGAAATGGCCAGGTCAACAATCAATCCAAACATGAACAAATTGGGCAGATTCTAATTTAGGGACTTACGAAAATTCCATTAGTTTAGGAGTTAATTACTTAGATATATTTTAGTTTGTAATATTATGTATTTTACCAGATTTTGGTGTGTCCAAATACATCCAAATACATGTATTTTGAAATACATGATGTCAAAATTAGGTGTAATTTGTTCTAGATACATTATATACAAGTGGATTCACATGTATTTCAGATACAAAACAAATCTCGCTCGCCTCCCTTGCCTCTCTCTCTCTCCTATGTATCTGGTCTTAGATAGATGTGAATCATACCAGATACATGTATCTAGTCCACTCGCATGTATCTGGAATGCATAACAAATCTCGCTCACATCTCTTGCTATTTTAGTGAATCTGATAGCAAAAATACATGTATCTAAGTGTATCTTCCACAATAAATGATAGGAAATCCTAAATTAGTGGAAAGATACGTAGGTTATAATAGTATATGTGGTAGTGAAGTGTGTCTAATTATATAATATCTCCTTCTAATTTTATGGACTAATTGTGTCACCTCTAATTGAAACGCTTGATCTTGAACTATAGATAATTATATTTTTTTCAAATAAATAATTAAGTAACAAATTTGAAATTTAATAATTACTTTCCGAAATGGAGATAAGCAGATATGATGAGGAAGATACACATGTATTATGAGGAAATTTGATAATTACTTATGAGTGTTATTTTTATGAAATTTGAACTGCTAAAAGAATAGTTTGGGAAATATTCTATTATTTTATTTCTATTTTTGATGTTGTTGCAATATTTATCATTATCATTAATTGTACTATTTATATTGTTGGTCTTGCTGTTAATATAACTATTGTTGGTGAAATATTGTAGGTATTGATGAGTTAAACTTTAACACATGATATAAATGATTTATTTATTTTTCAAAATTTGATGACACATTTAAATTTTTTTTCTTAATTAATTTATCATCACTAACCAAATTACTTCGTGCCTTTTGTGTTTCCTTTCTAGTAAAAAGCTAAAACGCTTCGGGTATGTACACAAAATTAATTTAATTTATCATAATAAACTAATTTATAAAATAAAAATATTCATTAATTAATCATGATTAAGTGACAGTTACGTGTGCTCAAACACATTTTATATATTTATTGTTTTGATATAAATATTCATACTAAAAAGAAATATCAAAAAATTGTGCTAACTAATTTCCTATTTATTTATTTTGATATTTATATGTGCTCAAATACATATCATGCATCTATTGTTTTGTTCTAAAATTCTATGATATGATGTATTTTATATCGTTATTTTTGTTGTTTTTTTCATTTTCATTTTTGTATTTTTTAATTGTAGATACACAATAATTTCAAGAAAACAATAATAGATTTCATTAAGATAAGATAAAAATGATAACACATTGTAAATCAGAAAACTAAAGTACCACCAGAATTTATTGAACTTAATTATCAAAGTAAAATTGTCCTTATAGAGAGATCTTCAAATACTTTATTTTTCCAAAGCCCTACTCTCCACCAAAATTTCGAGCGAAAGGCGAAACAACTTTGCTTTCTACAAAAAAAAAAAAAGAAGACATAAAGTCAGTAATTTAAAAAATTTAAGTAATATACATCGATAATATAATACTGACCACTATTTTCAACTGGACATCCTGCTCGCGCATATGCTTGTAAAAGCAAGAAGAGCAAATTTCTTCCTTCAACATGTGATTTTCCAACATTTCAGTTTCAAGCTTAATTTTTGCATATTCCTCAGTGACCTCCCTAAGAGATCTAAGCACCATAAAAGCTTCATAAGGTTATAGAACAAATAATAATCTAATATATTACACACACAAAAATAATATTTAACGGCATATAATTTTTCGTCCCTAAAATAATTAAATAAATTTGATAATCCTATTTAATAATGCATTGATTATCAAAAATTCCTTGCTAGATACAAGTTTTTTAGTGACAGATCAATGCATTTTGTCACTAATTTCTATTACTTTATAATGGGAGGAGGGAAAAATAAAAAAGAAACTCACTTTTCAATGTCATAATTGGGTGATACCATTGGGTGGAAATCTGAAGTAAAATAAGAATAAAAAAGTTTGATTTATTTTAATTTGCTATATTTCTTGATTCTATTCACAAGATGAGAAACCCCTTTAAATAGTGGTAAACTTGGTTCTTTCCAAATATAGAAGTCAACATTATTGTAATCATATGTTAGAAAATGGTAAAATAATAATTTTGTTACTAAATTTCATGAGATAAGCTAGATTTTTTTGGTAAATAAACATGGCAAACATTATACCACATAAAAAAAAAGTCCATATTATTATAATCATATTGTTTAGAAATAGTAAAAGTATAATTTTGTTACTATATTTCATGAGGTAAGTGAGATTTTTTTATTTTTTTTATAAATAAATAATGGTAAACATGATAGCACAAAAAGGAGTCCATATTATAATCATATGTTTAAAAATGGTAAAAATATAATTTTGTTACTAAATTTCATGAGCTAAGTGATTTTTTTTACTTTTGGTAAATAAATAATGGTAAACGTTATAGCGCATAAAAAAAGAGTTCATATTATCATAATCATGTTTAAAATTGGTAAAAATATAATTTTGTTGTAAGTAAGTTTTTCTTTCGGTAAATAAACAATGATATTATAGCACATAAGAAAAGGATAAGAGACTATTTGAATTGAATTTTAGTTTTTAACGTATAAGTCATACTTTTTTATTTATTTTTATTACTTTAACTTAAAACTTAGTGCTTATAAATATTTTTTTAATTTATTCAAGCACTTCAAAAGTATTTAAAAATTATTTTAACTTAAACATTGAAAATAAGTCAATTTAAATCGGCCTTAAACCAATAACCAACTTTTAACATGCAACAACAACAATAGCTAACATTTAGGCTGCCTCTTTGACAAACTTCTTTCTATATAGCCTTTCCCGTGATACTTCCTCCGTTATTTTTATTTGTCATATTTTATTTTTCGAGAATCAAATTATGTAAATTTTAATCAACATTCCATTCTAAAAATAATATTGGAATAATTATATTTTTAATCACATTTTGCAGTTTTTTTCATATAATTTTTTTTGACTATTTAAATATTAAATTAATCTAATTCAAACTAACTTAAAATTTAAAACTAATCGAAACGACTCTTTAAAAGCAAAACGTATCAAGTAAAAGCGAATGAGGGAGTACTAAATACCATTCACAAAGAGTGCCGAAAAAGAAGCCATCAACATACATAGACAAACAAAACCTTTATTTAATCATGTAAAACATATATTTCAATTCAAGATAAATTTTTAACATATTAAATTAATCTAGTTCAATTTAACTCCAAGAATTAATCAAAATAACTCTTGAAAATCGAAAAGTAATAAGTAAAAGCGAATAAACGAATACTTAATACTATACACAAAAAGTACCCAAAAAGAAGCCATCAACATACTTAGACAAGAAAAACCTTTAATTAATCATGTAAAACCATACCTAGTACAATAAATCAATCAACTAACACTTCAATTCGATCGACTATATAAATTAAACTTCTCTCCATCTCCCCTTATCATTCGAGCATATATATATATACTCATATTAAAAAAGATAATAATCAAGTCTCAAATCGATATAACTATTTAATTACACGTAACAGACTTAACAACAATATGATATGGAAACGTATTAGCATATGCAAAAGTGAGTGACGATCCAGGTCCTAGTGGCTTCCCATCATTGACAAGACAATCATTCTTACCAATTCTTCTAAAAATCTTTGGATTTATCAATCTTGCAGAGCTAAACCAACCACATGTCATGTGAATGCTACCACAACCTTTTGCTACACACATATTCTGAATTATAACAACGTACAATGGAATGCCACTAGGAAGTGTACCTGCTGGACCTTGATTTATAAGGATACTACCTTCCGTGCACATTAGGCCGGGCTATGGTTTAACACGATTCACCTTACGATCATCTTGAAATTCTTGAATATTATCATCTTCCTTTACTAGACTCGATGCATGATTAGTTTGCATTGCTGCATACCATCAAAATATATTATTAACAACAAAAAACTTTGTTAAAGAGCAATTGGAGTCAATTCCTAAGATCCTACTATGTGATACTTAGAAAGTTCAAAATATAAAAAAGTAAACGAGAAGAAGAAATTAAAGGAGGTTCATCAATATTCAAGATAGTTAAAGAAATTACACCAAAAACTAGTTAAAGAGTAATTGGGGTCAATTCCTAAGAATTATTTTTTGTATCATTAGTCGTTCTCACCAAGTCTCCTAAAAAATACTTAGTCTTATTATTTTTAATAAAGCTATTTTAAATACATCTTAAAAAAAATAATGGAAAAAAAGATACAATATTTTTTTTAGAAAAGGTATAGTATATGGTAAATGAACTATGTTTTATTTGTACTTTTTTTTTAATATGGTGTTACATTGTTTTATTTATTGGATTTCATTTTAAAAGATGATAATAGTGACAAAAAATCATGCGTACTTCACTATTAATAACGAAATCAAGTTTTTACTAAGAACATTCAAGATATAAAGAAGTAAATTCATGAAGAAATCAAAGGAGGTTCATGAAACTCCGCCCATACATACATGACAATATTTTGATTGAAATATAAAAAAATTTAAAATTTTCAAAATATAATAAATTGAACACAAAATAGGGAAAAGGAGAAGACAGATATAATATACTTTACCAGAGAATGAAACAAGCAAGAAAATCATATAAGCCATGAAAAGGCTTTGGTTAGGAATTGTATTCTTCATTCTCAATTCTTATTTGGGAATTATTATATTCCTCAAAATGAAATTGCAAATAAAAAATGAGATATTTGGAATTTATAATTTCTTATCGCGTCACTTAAAAGGTAAATGCAAGTAATTATCTTGCAATCATTAATGGATAACTTTTTTAAAAAATGGAAAACATTCAATATATCAAAATATACATACTAATATAAGTAATAAATTTTACTAAAAAATAAGAATCTTCTATAGTAGATCAAAATATCCTGCTGTAGCTCATGTATTGTGCAAATTAAACATTAAAAAAATGGAAATAAATCTTCTATTGTAGGTCAAAAGATAAATAAATCTTATATTGTAGATCAAAAGATATTGATAGTATATAAGAACTTCTAAGTAAAACTTAAAGCAAAAAAATATACACAGCCTTGAATTTTTAACTCTTTTTTTTTTAAGTAATAGGAAGATGTTTAATTATTTCCTTTTATAAGTAATAGCATCATGATTAATTTAATTTACTGTGATAAAGTGATTTATGGAAGTAAAAATATACATTAATTAGTTATGGCTAAGTGATAGTCGTTGTGCGTGTTCAAATACATGACATGCATATGTTGATTTGGTAGAAATATTCGTATAAATGTCAACAATAA
Organism: Solanum chiquidenum; assembly: GCA_029582725.1. NCBI lineage: Eukaryota > Viridiplantae > Streptophyta > Magnoliopsida > Solanales > Solanaceae > Solanum > Solanum chiquidenum. The sequence goes on from JAJOOS010005615.1 coordinate 46,116, forward strand.
GAATGTGAGAATTCAACTTGAAATTTCTGAAATGGAATGAGTCGAACAATTATTTATAAAATAAACCAATTTTTCTTTAAAAAATTTGGTATTAGAAGGCATCAATATAAAATTTCTTTTGTTGTTATAACAGGCTGAAAGCAGTGTCCGCTCCCTTGTATTTGGGGGAGTTGGATAGCCGTTCTTTATTCTTTTTTCGTAAAACAAATATAATATAAATATATTTTTTTCCGGATAACTAATATCTATATATATTAGTACCTATGACATCCAACTTAGCTAGATATCGAATTACTTTGTTAAACAAAATTTGGACAAATATAAAAAAAAATATACTTTATATATATATTTTGTTTGTCTCTACTCTAGAATTTTGAAACCCAATTTATTTTGTATCTTTATTTTTGTTGTTTTTTCCCTTAATTTTATTTGCATATTTTTTTATAACATATACAAAGTAATTTCAAGAACAATACAACAAATTGAATCAAGATAAAGATATAAATGATAATTCATAAATTTAAAAATGAGCACTAGAGTGCCACTAGAGTTTAATGAACTTAATCATAGCAATAAAATTTTCCGTCTAGAGAGAATCACAAATACTTTATTTTTAGATTACTAAAAATCATATATTGGTATCATGCAATTTCATTAAAAGTTCCAACGGCTAATTCTACTTTTCTTTAAATTTCTCCTCCAAAATTTGGAGATAACGTAGCAACGTTTCATACTACAAAAAAAGAAGAAGATATAAAGTCAATAATAATTTGTAGGATTTAAAATAAATATATTGATAGTGTAAACCTAATCTGTTTTTTTAACTGGACATTCTCCTTGCACAAATTCTCAAAAATGCAAATAGAGCAAATTCTTGTCTTCATATTTCTTTGAGCATTTTGTTGTCCGTTAATAGCATATTTTTTCCAACAAAGAATTCTAAGCATTATGACAAAAATTATAAGACTATAGAATAAATAACAATTTACATGTTACACAAACACACACAGAAAATAATAATATCTAAGCAAAGAAATTTCATTGGTAATTCTATTAAATGATGGATTATCAAAAAAGTCCTTAATATATAATAGATTTTTAGTGAAAGATTGATGCTGAAATTTAAATCTAATTTCTACTTCTTATTGTGTGAGGAAATAAAAAGTAATGGAAAAGATAGTTACTCATTAAGGATTTGATACACAGAACCATTGACAAGAATTTGAGCAAAATAATTAAGAATAAAGAAGCTTGATTTATTTTAATTTTCTATATCACTTGTTTCTCATCTCAAGACGAGAAGAGCTCTTAAATAAACTATTCTCATAATGTTTTTACCAAATATAATATTTATTGTCCATATAATTGTAATCATTTGTTAGAAAATGGTAAAAAGAAATTAATTATGTTGCTTATTTCATGAGATAAGTGTTTGAACTCATCTTAATTAGGTGATTATTGAGACTATGAGTGGTGAATCGATATGTTTCAGTTACATTCTGTAATTAGATACACATAATCGATGTAACTAACTTAAAATCTGATATAAGTTATTAATTAGTGAGACAATATGTAATTATTTCAAACTATATAGTGTATTAATATTTATGATAAAAGTATTTGTGTAATTAGATAATTTTTCCTTATTTTTAATAATGTTGCAATATTTATAGTTTTAATCAATATGGCCCAATTTCCTTTTTTATCCTTCAACAGAGGTTGTTCTGAACTTTTGATCGAATAAGCTCAATGTGAGGTTTGCTTTGAGAAGCCATATATATATAAAGTGAATTTTATTCTCATGAACTTAAAAATAATTTTAATCCTTATAATTAGTCTGTGATACGACATTAGGTTTTAATTCGATTATTTTTACTGAATAACACCTTATATATAATTCAATGTTACAATTTTGGGAAGAAAGGATTTGCGTACCTTATTGCACATTATATTTCTTAGATTAGGTAACTTGCATTATTATCTTATGTTACTAATAATATTTTCTTTTTTGCCTCTACATTAAAATTTTAAGACCCAATTTATTTTGTATCTTTATTTTTGTTGGTTTTCCTTCATTTTATTTGCATATCTTTATCATGTATAAAGTAATTTCAAGAAAAATATAACAAGTTGCATCAAGATAAAATAGAAATGATAATCCATAAATTTAAAAATGTGCACTAGAGTGCCACTAGAATTTAATAAACTTAAGCATAACAATAAAGTTTCCCTTCTAGAGAGTCACAAATACTTTATTTTGAGACTACTAATATGATATGTTAGTATCATGTAATCTCACTAGAAGTTTCAATGGCCATCTTTACTCCTCATCTCGTTTGTTCTCCAAATTTTGGAAAACACGTAACATCTCAGTCTACAAAAAAAGGACACATATAAAGTTAATAATAATTTATAGAATTTAAGTTATATATTTATTAACAATATAGCGCAACCTGCATATTCATCTCACGCAAATATTTCTCCCAAATGCAAGTAGAGCAAATGCCTTTCTCCAATGCCTTCAATATTTCTTCTAGCATTTTGTTCTCCATTGACAGCATTTTCTTTTCCAACATAATTTTTTCAGCTTCTTTCTGGCCCTCAAGATCAATTCTAAGCATCATTAAAAATAATAATCATAAGACTATAGAATAAATAACAATTTATATGTTACATACACCCACAAAGCAAAAAAATCGCTAAAGAATAAAACTATATCCTTAATTCTATTTTATGAAAAAGTCTTTATTAGCTAAGATTTTTTTAGTGAAGCATTGATGATAAATTTCAGATCTAATCTCTACTTCTTTATTGTGTGAGAAAATAAAAAGAAATGGAAAAAAAACTCACCCATTAATCATTTGATTGAAGGAAGCCATTGACAAGAACTTTGAAGCAAAATAAGGATAAAAAAACTTGATTTATTTTAATTTTTTATATTACTTATTTCTCATCTCAAGAGGGGAAAACCCCTTTAAATAGACCGTTCTCATAATGTTGCTACCAAGTGTGATATATTTACTGTCCATATAAATTATTGTAGTCATATGTTAGAAAAAGGTAAAATAATAATTTTATTGCTAATTTCATGAGATTTTGTGTTTGACCCCTCTTAATTAAGTGATGATTGACTATGGGTGGTGAATAGACTGGTTTGACTGAATTTAAGATGGTCAAAATGATTGAGTTAATAAATGAATGAGGCTTGTCCAAATGCCATTTAGGCTGAAATGGACTAAGGTTATAACCCAAATTTTTCTTTAGTACTTTAAAAATTTTAGTATCTTATAAAACTATTATTTTTCTTTAATATTTTATTTTTTTCTCAAGAGGGGAAAAAACCTTTTAAATAAACCATTCTCATAATGTCGTTACCAAATATAATATATTTACTGTTCATATTATATAATAATATGTTAGAAAATGGGAAAATATTGATTTTGTTACTAATTTCATGAGATAAGTCATGTGTTTGAACTCATCTTAATTAGGCGATGATTGGGACTAAAGATAGTGAATGGGCATGGGTCGAATTTGAGCTGGTCGAAATGATAGAGTTAGTAATTGGAGAAAATGGCCAAAAGCCCCCCAACCTATATTCGTACTTTCAACTACACACTTCAACTTTACGGGAGTCATATCAGCTCCTTGGAGTGTTTAAAACTGAAATTAATACCTCCCTAAATGCTTAGCTGGTAAAGTGAGTGTATTTCACTCTCTTTGAAAGAGTATTGAGCACAAAAACAAATATTAAAACTTTATTTTAACATCTTTTTTTTTATATAAATATATGTAGTTTTATTTTTTTTCTTATTTATTGTCCTCCTTCTCCATGGCAACAAAGATCCAATTCCTCCATCATTCACCATCTCTACGCCGTCATTGCCACCACTAGAGTCATAGCCCATGGGGTCGGCCCAACCCAACTTGTTATTGAGATAGAGTTGGGATAAAAAATTTCAAACCCATTTAAAACTAGGGCTTATAAGCCCGACCCATATAAGCACTTGGCCCTTGAGCCTTGATCGAGGCCAGGGGGTTGGCCCATGGGCCAAAACTTTTTATTTAAGGGTAACTTACAATAATTTCACTACTATATAATCTAATTACTCAAATACACGTTATGTTGTAGTATTATGAATCTTACCAGATTTTTTTACCTCCAGATACATGTATCTCAAAATATATGGACTCAAAATTAGGTTAATTTTTTCTAGATACACTCTATCCAAGTAGATTTGCATGTATCTAAGATACATAAACAAATCAAGCGCCGTCGGCTCCCTCCCATCTTGTTTGTCACTCTCTTATTTGATATGCAAGATACATGCTAATTATATTAGATTTTTTTCTAGTGTTATTGAAACAACACTATTATTTGTCTCTACTCTAGAATTTTGAGACCCAATTTATTTTGTATCTTTATTTTTGTTGATTTTTCCCTTCATTTTATTTGCATATTTTTTTATTACATATACAAAGTAATTACAAGAAGAATACAACAAATTGCATCAAGATAAAGATATAAATGATAATTCATAAATTTAAAAATGAGCACTAGAGTACCACTAGAATTTAATGAACTTAATCATAACAATAAAATTTTCCGTCGAGAGAATCACAAATAATTTATTTTTAGATTATTAAAAATCATATATTTGTATCATGCAATTTCATTAGAAGTTCCAATGGCAAATTCTACTTTTCTTTAAGTTTCTCCTCCAAAATTTGGAGATAACGTAACAGCTTTTCATACTACAAAAAAAAACTATAAATTCAATTATTCAATAATAATTTATAGGATTAAAATTAAATATACTGATAGTGTAAACCTAACCTATATTTAACTGAACATTCTCCTCGCGCAAATTCTCAAAAATGCAAATAGAGCAACTTCTTGTCTTCATATTTCTTTGAGCATTTTGTTCTCCGTTTATAATATTTTTTTTCCAACATAAGTTTTTCAAAATTTTTCGACCTCAAGAATTCTAAACATCATGACAAAAATTATAAGACTATAGAATAAAGAACAATTTACATGTTATACAAACACACACAAAAAATAATAATAGTCAAGCAAAAAATTTCGTTGCTAATTCAATTAAATGATGGATTATCAAAAAAGACATTATTTAATAGATTTTTAGTGAAAGATTGATGCTGAAATTTAAATATAATTTCTACTTCTTTATTGTGTGAGGAAATAAAAAGTAATGGAAAAGATAGTTACTCATTAAGGATTTGATCCAAAGATCCATTGACAAGAATTGGAGCAAAATAAGAATAAAGAAGTTTGATTTATTTTAAATTTTTGTATCACTAGTTTCTCATCTCAAGACGAGAAGAGCTCTTAAATAAACTATTCTCATAACGTTTTTACCAAATATAATATTTACTGTCCATATAATTTTAATCATATATTAAAAAATGGTAAAAAATTTAATTGTGTTGCTTATTTCATGAGATAAGTGTTTGAACCCATCTTAATTAGGCGATTATTGAGACTATGGGTGGTGAATGGCCTGGTTGAATTGACTTTGAGTTGGTCAAAATAATTGAAATAATAAATGAAGGAAAAATTATCTAATTAGACATACATTCATACCATATCTGTCGATTCAATTAGTTGGTATCAGATTTAGAAATAAATACATTGAGATACATTTCTCCTTAAAAATAACTTAAAAATAAAATTTTACACACTTAATTATCTCCCTAAAATAAAATTCTACCACTTAATTATCTTCTTAATTTATTCTTTCACCCGAAATCAATCCACTCTATCTCTGAATTCTTCTCATCCACGTTCAGACTCCAAAAATTGTTACAACAACAACCATGTCTAATGTGAGAAAAGAGAGACGAAGAGGAGGTGATGGTCAAAATATATATCATGTGACAAAATATACACATGTATCTAAATCGTTAGAACTACCCTTCACTGATTTAGTGGAGTTTTTGCCAGAGACGATGATCTCTGGCCGAAGAGGAGAGAGACAAATGGGTGACAGTGGTCAAAATATACATATGTATCGAATGAATAATTCATGTATCTGAGTTAAAATTATATGTATCTATGGAAAATTGATGTTGAAAAAAAAATGAGCCGAAATTTGGAATTATTTTTTTTGTAAAAAAATCTGAATTTCAGGGGAAAATGTATGATTTGCTCCTTAATCGATATGTTTCACTTATATTCCATAATTAGATACACATAATTATTTGATGTAACTGACTTGAAATATGATATAAATTATTAATTAGTGAGACAATTTGTAATTATATCAAACTATATAATGTATTAATATTTTTTATAGAAGTATTTGTGTAATTAGATATTTTTTCCTTATTCTTAATGTTGTTGCAATATTTATAGTTTTAATCAATATGCCCTAATTTCCTTTCTTATCCTTCAATGGAAGTTGTTTTGAAATTTTGATCGAACAAACTCAATGTAAGGACTGCTTTAAGAAGTCAAATTATATATATCAATCAAATGAATTTTATTATCATGTACTTTAAAATAATGTTAATCCTTATAATTAGTCTGTGATACAACATTAGGTTTTAATACGATTATTTTTACTGAATACCACCTTATATATAATTAATTCAATGTTGCAATTTCGGGAAGAAAGGATTTGCATATCTTATTGCACAATATATTTCTTAGATTTGGTCTTGCATTATTATCTTATGTTACTTATTATATTTTCTTTTTTTGCCTGGCCTGCATTAAAATTTTGAGACCCAATTTATTTTGTATCTTTATTTTTGTTGGTTGTTCCTTCATTTTATTTGCATATCTTTATCATGTATAAAGTAATTTCAAGAAAAATATAACAAGTTACATCAAGATAAAATAGAAACGATAATCCATAAATTTAAAAATGTGCACTAGAGTGCCACTAGAATTTAATAAACTTAAGCATAACAATAAAAATTCCCTTCTAGAGAGTCAAGTACTTTATTTTGAGACTACTAATATGATATGTTAGTATCATGTAATCTCACTAGAAATTTCACTGTCCATCTTTACTCCTCATCTTGTTTGTTCTCCAAATCCCGGAAAACACGTAACATCTCAGTCTACAAAAAAAAAAGGATACATATAAAGTTAATAATAATTTATAAGATTTTTAGTTATATATATTAACAATAGAGCGCTAACCTGCATATTTATCTCACGCAAATATTTCTCCCAAATGCAAGTAGAGCAAATGCCTTTCTCCAATGCCTTCAATATTTCTTCTAGCATTTTGTTCTCCATTGACAGCATTTTCTTTTCCAACATAATTTTTTCAGCTTCTTTCTGGCCCTCAAGATCAATTCTAAGCATCATTAAAAAAAAAAAAATCATAAGACTATGGAATAAATAACAATTTGTATGTTACATACACCCACAAAGCAAAAAAATCGCTAAAGAATAAAACTATATCCTTAATTCTATTTTATGAAAAAGTCTTTATTAGCTAAGATTTTTTTAGTGAAGCATTGATGATAAATTTCAGATCTAATCTCTACTTCTTTATTGTGTGAGAAAATAAAAAGAAATGGAAAAAAAACTCACCCATTAATCATTTGATTGAAGGAAGCCATTGACAAGAACTTTGAAGCAAAATAAGGATAAAAAAACTTGATTTATTTTAATTTTTTATATTACTTATTTCTCATCTCAAGAGGGGAAAACCCCTTTAAATAGACCGTTCTCATAATGTTGCTACCAAGTGTGATATATTTACTGTCCATATAAATTATTGTAGTCATATGTTAGAAAAAGGTAAAATA
>JAJOOS010005616.1:0-69191 GCA_029582725.1 Solanum chiquidenum
CGATGGATCTACGGTCCGTAAGTCCCTTCCGTCAGCCAGGACTTAGAAATATTTCAGCGTCCCAAAAATCAGCTTCTCTGAAGCAAACGACGGATGTGTAGTACGGTCCGTAGACTGATCTACGGTCCGTCAATCCTCTTTCGTAGCTCCATACTTAAAATCTTCGAAAATCAGGTACTGGAACCCTTTCAGTCACCATCTACAGATCGACAGTACGGTCCGTAGATCCATCTACGGACTGTCAATGGGCACCGTAGTTCCACACTTGGTCAGATTTCCCTGATTTGCTTCCATGCCTTGGCTGCTGATCTACGGCCACCATCTACGGAGCGTCACTAGACCTACGGTCCGTAGATCACTCCGTAGATGTTCTTTTCTGCATCCCTTTCATCTGTCTCTTTACTATCGCGCCTGAACATCTTTCCTACAAAATACAATAAAAACACATAAAAATGAATACAAAAAGGCCCTAGACACACACAACTTGTAAGTGAATGTATTAGAAATACCATAAACTCACGGTATATCAGTAGGTCAATCGACGGTCTATAGGTTGGGTCTGTCGATCAGGTCTGCTCGACAGGCCTTCACTAAAACGAGCATAACTTTTCACTCAGAGGTCATATTTTAGCAAACTCGGTGGCGTTGGAAAGAGGATTCAATTATCTATCATATCATAGGTCATGAAACACATAATTCATTTTTTTATAAAAGTTATGATCATCTGAATTTGACCCATCAACAATTTTTAGCTAACTGGGTGTTGACCCTTACCTACGGTTAAACCTACGGACTGTGGATCGAATGACGGTCCATGCTGGTTGACCGGAGTTCATGTCAGAGGCTAGGTAAAGGAGGCCTCGATCCACGGACCGTGGTCTGACCTACGGACCGTGGTCTGACCTACGGACCGTGGTCTGACCTACGGACCGTGGGTTTGTCTGTGGGTCGAGACTTAGCCGATTTTTCTGAGCTGGGTTGGGGAGGGATTGCAGTGGTGAACCACGGACCACTAGCACGACCCGTGGTCTGTGGATGGAAACCGTGAGTTGCACCTGCAACTTCTCAAAATTTGCATTTTGGTCTGTTTTGGATACGGGGTGTTACAGTTTGAAAATTTGCAGGTTGGCGAGCCAAAAGTCCAGTCGGCGAGTCGCCAAAGAGGTCGGCGAGCCCGACTTGAACCGTCGTTGGACTAAAGGAATTACAAGGATGGAGTCTGTAAAACTTGGCGGGCCCATGGTCAAATCATTGACTTGCCAAATAGGTCGGCGAGCCCGACTTTATTCGTCATTTGGACCTCCAAATTAATTGGAGGTCCTGTAAAACTCGGCGAGATAAATGACCACTCAGCATGTCACCGAGTGGTTCAGCGACGGAAAATAATATCGCCGAAAGGGCAGAAATTGAACGATTTTTAAAAGGCCAAAGGTTTAAAATTTCAAACTCTTTCACATTCTCTCACTTTTAACTTCATACAATCACACCCACACTTTAAAATTCCTATTTTTTTGTATTTTAATTACTTTTTTCTCATCATTCTCGTGTTCGGAGTTATAATTCTTTGTTTCCTAGCATTTCAAATCATAATTCGGCATTAAAGGTTGGTTTTTTTCCAAACCCCGAACTTATAATTAGTGGGTTATACTCAATTGCAATTGTTTTATTGTTTTTGATGTCTTCTTGGCCTCTCTGAAATAATAAATGTGTGCTAATTTTCCTATTTTAACTTCGATATTGTGCCTTAATTGCCTAAAGTGTTGATTTCCTGATTTTTGTGCTTAAAATTAATCGTAATCTTGTGGGTTTGTGTGAAATCATTGTTGAGTCTAGTCGGGTGAAGTCTAAGAAACCCTAATTATGCTAAATGACGTGTTTTGCCCAATGATGGAGCGTTTGATGTCATTCTTCAGGGCTTAAGTCGTCAAATGACCAATTTTGGCCAAACTAGGAGAAATCTGAGTACCCCGAAGGCATGGGTCTAATGGGTCTGAGCTTAATTGAGTGGGTGTGTTTTTTGATTTTGTTTTCGAAGGGCTGCAGGTTTGATTTTGAGAGTTGGGGTTGAAAATAAGCATGTTGGGCAGTTTGGCGAGCTAGGTCCAGCTCGCCGAACCACTCGGCAGTTCACCAAAATCCCCCTAGATCGCCTTTAATTTCATGTTTTGGTTGATTTTGATTCTGTAACTCTCGGCGAGAAGCCTGAGCTCACCGAGTTCACTCAGTGACTCGCCGAATGTCTCTTTTGATCGTTCTTTCTGCGCCCTAACCCCTAAAACATACTGTAACTTTCGATGGGCTAGTCCATGCTCGCCGAATGATCTCAGCGATTTGCCAAAAGGCCCTTCTCAACATCGACATGCCATTTTTCTGGGAAACTTTTGAGCTAGTCCTTTCAGCGAGCCCGATCTGACTCGTCTAAGTGACTCGGTGACTCGCCGATCGGTTCAGCGAGTCTTTCTGCAACCTATTTTCTACATTTTCTTGAATTGTTTCTGACTCTTTTTGGTTTGTTGTGCAGATATGGCTAGAACCAACCTGGACCACGTGGTATGCCGCCACACAAAAGAGCACGGGACATTATTATCAATAAGGGAGCAGCTACTCCCTCTAAAAGGGGTAAATAAGCACCTCCCAAGGGAGGCAAAGGAAAGGCCAAAGAGCCCGCATTTGAGATACCGGAGCACAACTCCGGCAGCGAGGGGGAGTCCTTTGATTCCTAGGTTGCATTCTCAAAGCCTAAGGATGACCAACCTTTGCAATCTCAATGAGCTGAGATCCGCTCCAAATTTCATCAAGGTCTGTCTAGGACCCCAGAGTCCACCCCTCCTACTGCTGCTATAGTGCCTACTCCGGTAAAGACGGTGGTTCCAGCGCCACCAGTTCAAGGTCCTCCTCCCCGGCTACTCAATAGGCTAAAGACTGAGGGATTGGGATGATTCGCGAGGAGAAGTTGATATCCACAGAGGGCCTAGAGGACACATACTCTAAGTTGAGAGACACACTCCGGTACCATCGCTTTGACATATTCACCAGTCTTCGAGGCCCGTATATCCCCACCTGGGTTCGTTGATTCTATGATGTGTATGGTGAGCTCGTTCCCCAGGAAAGGAAGAAGGCCAGTGCCTTCTGACCGGTGAAGTCCGTAGTGGTGCGGGGAAAGAAGCGGGATGCAACAGCGATAACATCAATGTTGCACCTGACAGAGCCACGGGATTTGAGCATGAGTATGAGGGGCTAGCTACAACACATGCCTAGGATGATCTGAAGGGCTGGCTTGCTCCCCTGATTGATGACACCACCTCGAGGTGGATTAAGGCAGGAGTTCCGATCGAGAAGAAGCATTTGAATGTAGCTGCGTGGTACTGGATTGGATTCATCAGCACTCTATCATGCCCTCACAGAATGAGTCCATCCTCCATTACCCCAAGACGGCCTGTCTAGGATCCATCATCGCACACAAGTGGCTCAACTTGGGACTTATTATTAAGCATGAGATGGCCATGAGGGCCAAACAGCGCTAGACGTCCCTTCCTTTCCCGGTCCTAATTACAGAGCTTTACCGGCGTCCTGGAGTTCCTCGTGACGAGAAGAGGGACATAGAGGTCACCCCTACATCCTCCATAGATATCCGGCGCATAGAGGTCGAGTACACTCGGGATGAGGAAGATAGGAGGAGAGCGGCTCTGGTGGATGCATCCCCGGAGGTTGATGTTGATTCTATACCTGCAGAGGTATCTTTGCATACTCCAGCCTCTGGGCCTTCAGGTACTCCCGCTTTCACTTTCTCCAAGGTTCATAGTTCTTTGACTGCTTCCCAGCCCACCAACATTACTCAGGCCATGATCCTAATGATGGGGCACTTAGCCCATTCTGCTGATGTGTGAACTACCGGGTTGGAGGCTGAGGTACCTTGGATGATTGAGAGGGTCATTCTAGCTGCGTTGACATCCCTCCGAATATCTATTAACACTCTCATGATAAGAGTATAGACTTGTGAGAGTCTACAGGGGGTTACTTCAAATGTGACGACCCTAAAGGCCGCAATTACTGAGCTGAGGAAGGATGTGGTCCAGTTGAAGTACACAGATATGTCCATGATTTTTTGGGACTGTAGAGATCCCTGACATGCCAGCTTATCTGGATGTCCCTCCAGCTACCATCGGAGATGAGGTTCGAGTTGATGAGGCAGCTGCTGCTGAGTTTGAGGCTGAAACTGATAAGGAGCAACTTGGTGTCGAGGAGGCCACTCATGAGGGCCTTATAGAGGTTAAGGAGGCTACGATGGATTTGACCATGCATATTTAATTGTCAGATACACCCATGGTAGGATCTGGTGGAGCTAGTGTTGATGTGACACTGGGCATTGATGCCTCGATAGATGGAGCGACTGTGTAGAGAGGACCTTTCTTTACCTCCCTCTCTATCATTTTTACTAATTTTTTATTAATTTGTTACATTTGCGAACAACTACCTTTTTATTTGTGGTGGGGTGAGGTTTTCCATACTTATTTCTTGTGACTATCTTTTGTATATATATTGGGTTTTTGTGCTTTTAAAGTATGCGTTGATATTGTTTTGTGGATGTTTGAGCTGATGGCTCCTTGTTATGAATGAACATGGTTTTTGACCCATCTAAAAAAAATTGCCACCTCTTGTTGTGTCTGAATATGGTTGTTCTAGTGCAAATTTTGAGTATCAGTTATGAGCAATACCGATGACTTAAATAGTGTTCTTAATCGAACAAAAATGAATGTGCGAATACAATGATACTAAATGAAGTTGCATAGACAATGTGTGACCTTTTTGTATCTCGTTGTTACTAGATGATTATCGAATGAGTCTCTTGTGATGAACATTGCACACTAGCAAAAGTGTGGAGTCTCATTTGATATTGGTGTCGATGCCTTGTGTGATAAGCTTACCGTGAACCTTGTGCTATGACACCTAGAATTTGCCCATTGGTCCGGTTTACTAAGTGATGTAAGCTCTTGAAATGATCTTAGGCAACAATTTTGAAGAGTGAAATAATTTGACAATATACCTCTTTATGGCCAACCTTGGGAGATGTATGAACTTTGCTTGAACCTTCTTTGAGCCTTATCCTTTTCTTGGAAGAAACTTGAGAAATCAAGGGCCCTCTTTATCCATTCACCCATAATCTTCATGAAGTGCGGTTTGTTTGAATAACCAACTTTGGCCAAAAGCCTAAGTTGAGGATGTGGTGAAAAGAGAAGGTAAATTAATAAATATGAAGAATTTCCGTTTGAGTCATGGTTTTAAAATAGATGGAACCCCTCCATACAAAAAAAATAGAGAAAGGAAAGAAGAATGAAAAAGAAAAAGAATAATAAAGTTGTGAAATAAAGTTGTGAAAGTTGCAAAAGAAATGGGGTGTTCGGTATTCCATTGGAAGTGAATAGTGGGGTGAATTTTGAGAATGAGTAAAAATGTTGAAGAAAAGGAAGAAAGTGATGTTCATACTACATTACATGAGGATAGCATCCATTGAGCCTAAATGACCATACCTTTACACTCAGACCTATTACAAACTTTAAAAAGACCTTTTTTGATCTTAAGTGAGCTGAAACGAATGTTGATTGGAAAATAAGGGCAAACCTATGGGTGAAGTCATGTATGTGTTCGTGTTTGTGAGTGTTAGAGTTGTGTGTCATTCTAGAACTATAAATGGTTGAAGAGTTGTGTGTGAATATGGAATCATCTTTGTTGTGAGGGCATTTGAGTACCTTTGTTGAGCTTTAACTTGCATTTGAAGCAACTATTGTGAACTTGAGCATCTTTGATAATGGTGAGTCACAACTTGAATCTTTGAGTTCACTATTGATCATTGCATGAGTAAGTTTAGTCTTGTTGTGTGCATTCATGATTGAGTCTTTTGTAGCACTGTTTTTAGCCTCATTCAATTTTAAGGGAAATAACATATCAAGGAATGCCTTATTAAACACCTCCCGCTCTATGGAACCCGCTCCTACCGGACTATTCTCCCTCCATTGATCATACCATACTTGTGCTACCCCTCTCAATTGGTAAGCGGCTAACTCCGCTTTCTCTACCAAAGTCACCCCATGATATCAAGAACCTTATAAACCTCATCTATAAACTCCTTGGGGTCCTCTTCCACTTTCGAGCCATAAAACTCCGAGGGTTTCATCTTAATAAACCCCCTCACTCTTAAAGCTGCGGAATTCACAGTAGGATTCACCGAAGAAACCACCTCCCTATTGACTTGCGCCGTCATGGCTTGAGCCAACATTTCGATAGTAGACCTAAACTCCGCATGAGTAACATTCTCAACTAGAGGATCAACCGGAGCTTGAGAAGGAGCTTGGGGAGGAACCTCATGATCCACATTTTCTTCCTCATTTCTCCTAGCATTTTCCCTTGTATTAGCCATACCCTGAAACTAACCGGCACAGATTAGGGGAAGGACCTAATAGAGTTAAACTCTATGGCACGACTTAGAGAATAAAGAAGTGAAGTTTCCTAAACATCCAATAGTCTCTTATTCATAAATGTGGCGCGCTTCACATTTATGAACAAGACTCTACTAGACGTGGTTTGAGAAATCCTAAAACCATTCTAAACCTTGTGCTCTGATTACCAAGTTTGTCACGACCCAGGTTACACCCTAGATGTAACATGGAATACTTGACCCCGAAAGGGTCACAAACAAGCCCTTAGCATATCATCACATAAGATACTAGAATAGTGTGGAGTTTTAAAACATTTTTCATACAATTAATGTCTTTATAAAAACAAAGTGGAAGTCTTATTACACCTGTCTCAAACAATCTAGAACACGAACATCTTAAGGACCAAGCCCTTACAATTGTCTAAAACATAAAGAAAGACATAAAAAGGAAATGGTGGATATATCAACGATGCTATAATGATTCACCAATCTTCAACTCCTTTCTCTTACTAAGAACTGAGCCTCAAATATGGAACTCAAGATCACCAGACCCTACATTTGATGAGAATGTAGGCAAGAGTATGCGTTACTACAAAATGTACTAAATATTATATCTAGCATAACATCATAAGATCATAACATAAGAGTTAGTCAATCATAAGATATATGCCATAAACATAAGAGACAACAACATAATCATAAGCATAATCTCCAACATAAGCATAATATAAGCATTAGTCAACATAAGGCATAATCCATAACATAAGAGATACATCATGTTCATAAGCATAGTAAATACTTAGATCTTCATATCATAAGAGAACTACTTCTCATGTAACCTCAAAGCATACTTGTGCAATGCATGAATGAGACCCCATAATCCCATCCACACTAAGTACCACTTTTAGGTCATCATAATCATACTTACCCTCCTAGAATCTCATCCTTAGGATAATTCTGATAGACAAGGAAACCTTCACCTTTAGTCAAACATATCAAGGAAGGCAACTATAGCAACAATCAAAGCTAAACATACAACATATAAGAGAAACACTTCATGACCTCAAGGCAAGCTTGTGCAATGCATGAATAAGACCCCATAATCCCACCCATATTAAGCTAGAAACTTTAGGCCCTCATTCATATTTATCATCTCTTATTCTCATAATTAACTTATTTCTCATAGACAAGGGAAATCACTTCAAGTCATACATGTATTGGAAGGGCCTTCCAAGCTACAATCCAAACTAGTCATGCTTGTATTACTCTTTTCTTATTCTTAAGACATGGGAACTCACCTCTCTATATCTGTCATAAGGTTCAATGGGTATTCACCTCTCTATATCTATCATATAGGCCAAATGGGTATTCACCTCTTACTTTGCATGTGTAGTCATAGGTATTCGCCTCCATAACTATTTTAGGGAAGCTTATGTATTCACCTCCATGCCCCACCATTATATGATATAGGTATTCGCCTCCACATCATTACATGAGGATCATAGGGATTCTCCTCCATGATCAACATAAATGCTAATGGGTATTCACCTCTTGCCTTACTATAGAAGTTATATATTAAGGGTAATCACCACACACTTCTCATATCATGTCATAGGTAATCTCCTCATGACTATCTACTTAGGGATAAGGGAAGTCACCTCACATCCCTCTCATACAAAGGTCTTTGGGGGAATCACCACAAGCCTCATCACATTTCATAGTCCTTGGACTTAGATTCAATTTAGGTGAGCAAGCCTTTCAACCTAGAATCATTCTATCTGAGAGAACCTTTCATATCATATCATATTGATGCATAAGTGTGTGTGTGAGAATGATATTTCACAACACAACAACATATCATAATCATAGACACTTTACTCTCTAAGTGTTCATAAGCATATACATAGATTTTCATAAAACCCGCATGAATCTCATACTTTGCCTTCTTGAGATTTATAAACTTTCCTTTAATTGACATAACTAAAATTCTACATTAGACATGGTTATCATCATAACTCAAGTGATTCTATCACTTCGTACATTCAAACATTCATAAGGTAGATTAGGTGGGTAAAGTCCTTCCACAACAATTCTATCTAATTGTCTACCATTATCACATAAGTTTCACTCTTAATGCCTTAACATACATAATTCATCATATTGTATTTACTCTAAAATACCTTGGAATCAACACTCATGACTACAAGCCTTACTCTCAAAACATTATTTCTTACAATCATCATACATACCTAGATTTCAAGGCTTTCTAATCACATTCTTCATTATTAAGTGATTCTAGTCATAAATCATCATAAAGGTTCAACTTCAAGCTTTACTAGTCATAATCCATTATATATACTATAATATAATTCAATTCATGTCTACATGCTTCTATTCTTGAACAATTACTACTCATATCATCATTTCTAGAAGATCATCTATAAATCCTCAATTTCCCCCATCACAAGGCATAAACCCACAGTACTACAATTTGATCAATTAACTAGGGTTAGCCATGGATAATATGTAAATTATTCATAATAACATGATTCACTACTAATTCAATCATAAACAACCAATATCCACTCAATTGGATTCATACTCAATCATAACCCACAATATAGGAAGAAACCCTAGCTTGAGTTGGGGTTCGTCTTCACAATTGGGGAATTTATAGGGGGCTCCATGATTGGAAGAATCCATGGATGAATGATATATCATACCTTGGATACAAATCCCTCACAAAGCTTGAATTTGCCCTAACTTGCTGATATTCTTCTTCTTCTCATTGAGTCTCTTTTGGTGAATTGAAGTGAATTGAAATAATGATTTGGAATCACTTAATTAAGGGTCTAATAGCTTATATAGGTGGTATAAATACTAATAAAATGACACCACTTAATAACTAATTAATTCTAGAAAGTTCCCTTAAGCCATTCACTAACCGACTTAGTTGACCATACTGCCTCACCCACGAGACCATGCCCACGGGCCATGGGTGAACCCAAGGGGCGTGCTAGTCATCCGTGGGTGGTTGTCTGGGAGTGAACTTTTGGGGTTTTGACCCATGACCCCTCACCCACGGGGCATGGGTCCATCTACTAGTCGTGGTCCCCTTTCGTGGGTGGACTATTTTGGGGAAGGTTCTAGGGTAGTTTTAGGGTCCTCCTCAAGGTCCTTGGGGAGTCGTACCTTGACATTTTAACCCCTAACCCTTCAATCTAAGTATGGGAAGTCATTTCTATGACTCTAAGCCTCACGTAAAGCTCTAGAACCCCCACATAAGGCTTTAGTTTAGCTTACTAGTTTCCAGGTGTTACAAGCCAATACATAGAAGATCGGGTAGATATAGAAGAAAAGATAAAGATGAACCAAGAAAAAATAAGTGGGGAAAAGCATCAAAGAATGGAGTGAAGATGTCATGTTCCAAAGGCCATCAAGTTAGGCATAACAAAAGAACTTGTAAATCAGTGGTAAGCATTTTTGTCTTTCTTTTAAGTTTTAATCAATTTTATACTTCTAATTTTGTGTGTTTACAACCCTCTCAACACCCCACACAACAGACTACAATGCCCTTTCAACAACCACCAGTGAGGCAGCCTTCACAACCAGCAGTGAGGCAGCCTAGCACTGGACATGCCTCTTCTTTATGTGCAGATACTTCAAAGGTTAAAGGAAGGAAAAAGCAGCAGGCAACTGCAAGGGCAATATCTACTTCAACTACATGGGCAGCATCTACTTCAATTGCATGGGAAGCATCTACTTTAACTGCAAGACCAACATCTTCTTCAGTTGGAATGCCCCAGCTTCTTCAGTTGGAAGGCCACCAGCTTCTTCAATTGGAAGAAAAAGAACAAGAGATGTGGGATTTGGTGTTTACACGGATATACAATCTGGAAGACAAGTGATTAACGTATCTATATTTCCTTCTTTAATTGATTTTCTTACATCTTTATTTATGTATATTAAATAATGCCCTATGAATTATGCATCTAGGAAGATCAAGTAAGAGTTATCTCAGGTGGGTCTGGGGTAGCATTTAAAGATGCATCACAAACAAATGTTGATCTTGGATTCAAGCCACCTGGTTTGAAATGGAAAGAAAAAGATGCAATGACCGGAAACCAGCTTCAACAATTGTCAAAGAAAAAGGTGCAAAGCAAATCCAAGGGAAAATGGGTTCCATAAGAGTTTAAAGTGTCAGTGATGTGGACTAATGTTGATCTAGGAGGTCTTTGTTTTTGTTTATTTTGATAACTATTTTGTAAAAGCATACTCCAATTACTGGTCATTTTGATGTATTTTGGGTTATTTTGATGCATGTTTGCATAGACAAATCTTTGGAGGCTATTTATGAAGCTAGTTGCCCTGTTTTAATGGATGTTAAGTTATGTTTTGTGAAGTTCTTTGGTGTTTGTTATGATTGATGTTAGACTTCCTTGATGTTAGGTGCAAAGCATGTATCAAATAGTGCATTTTCTGTGTGTGAATCATTCTAGTATATTGAAGTAATGTCCTTGTAAGTTTTAAAGTGATGAATATTGAAGCCATTATTGAAAGACAAATTCTTGCCAACTCTAAAATAGTGTATTTCAATTAATTACTTTGATTGCTTACAATAGATAAGGGCAGCCACTAACCCATAAAAAAAACTACATTACTAACAAAACGATTCCGACATAACTTTTTCAACCAATCTACATAACATCTACTACATAAAGAACTCTCTATAAATCCAATGTAGTATCACAATGATCTACAAAACTAGATATTTCCTCCTAATCTTTTCCTTT
This sequence comes from Solanum chiquidenum, assembly GCA_029582725.1. Classification (NCBI taxonomy): domain Eukaryota; kingdom Viridiplantae; phylum Streptophyta; class Magnoliopsida; order Solanales; family Solanaceae; genus Solanum; species Solanum chiquidenum. The sequence goes on from JAJOOS010005616.1 coordinate 11,227, forward strand.
TCTTCATCATGTATTTTATCCTCTTTTGTAATCCCGAAATAGCAATTCTAGCGTGTTCCGTATAATCAAGTTCACACCACCTAAATAACTTGCATCCAACCTGTTTAAGGAAAATAAATTCACTATAAAAATTGAATCTTGAGAACTTAAATTTAAACAAAAAATAAGATGTCTTAAATTGAACCATACCTGACCATCTTCACATCCAAGAAACCAACGACCTGGATTGTTTACAGACCAAGAAATATTCATTATAGCTCTTTTTCCACAATGACAAAAAAATTAGAAGCCATTTGCACTAAATAAGAGCAGAAATCGTTCTAAACAAAGGAACAAATCTTGGTTTGAAAGAGGAGGAACAAAAAAATGAGATTTTGATTTGTAAATATAGAGATATATATAAAAGTAATTCATTAAGGGTAGAGTTTTCATTTGAGCCCTTTTATTTTACCATTGTGGGCGTCAAAAATTACTCCCAACTTGCGCAAAATAAGTGCACATCACGCGTTTTTCCAGGTAGGACTCACGTGTTTATTTATTTAAAGGTTGGATAATTAAAGTGCTTGTTTGTACACTATGAAAGTTGGAGGTCAAAGCTAAATTTTGAAGCCAAGTTTAGGGTCTAATATATGTATTATGCCATTGAGCATACAAAGAAACCTCAAAGCACAATCATCAGCAAATAAACACACACATTGAAACACACACAAGAAATTCAACAACATAACCACAAACAAAGAAGAGGTAAAGGACACTCATGGATATAGTTGCCTTTTTCTACGTTCTCATCATATGAGAAGAAAAACGAGAAGGGATAAAAATGGATTACTCAATCTATTATGTAACGACATATTCCTATCATTATGGAAAAGCCAATGGGGAAGGAATTTGGGCCAAAAAACTTCTGAGTAGTAACTTGGAAATTTCTAGCCCAGGCCAGACTTGAACGAAATCTTAGTTAGGTGAGGTCTAGGGAAATACGGTAATGGATGGGGGATTTAATTATGATTTTAATCACGTGAGTAGATGCATACAAAAGGTTAGTCATAAATATGACATTAACATGAATATAATAGAGGAGGTTATGGAAGTGAAAGGTTACAAGAATAATGGTTATAAAGTTGAAGGTTATGGTTATCATAATAATGGAGGAAAGTAATGGAGATAATGGGTGAGAGTATCTTCTTGGTGTAGTGGACATCCACACTATAATATTTTATAACAATATTTTATTTATGAATAATCATATCATATCATAAATATATATATATATAAAAAAAAAACCTTAAGCCCGCCTACGTGGCGCTACCACAAACCAGAATTTCCTGTTAATTTATTTATTTTCAAAACTAGCCTTCACCGTTCATGAAAAAGTTGTGACTTTTATGAAAAGTTGTGACTATTATAAAAAAGTTGCGACTTTAATGATGAATTGCGACTTTTATGAAAAGTTGTGACTTTTATGAAAAGTTGCGACTTTAATGAAGAGTTGCGACTTTTATGAAAAGTTGTGACTTTTAAGAAAGGTTATGACATTTCCGAAGGGTTGCAACTTTTCCAAATAGTTATAACCTTTCTGATAAGGCACAATAAATATTTGTTCACACTACCCTTTGTTGTCTATAAATAGAGGGATTTCCTCTCATTTAAAATAACGAAAATTCTGAAACTCTTCTTCTTCTTTTTCACAATTAAATATTTGTGTACTTGCTCCTGTTGAGTGCTTACTGACACCATTGCTTATGTTACAGATCCTGGTATGTATTTTTATAATCATTTATTTATGCTTATGTTATTAAGGATAAATGATAAGATGTAATAATTTTCATTTTCCTTTACATTATTAATATTTGTTACTACGTAATCTTGTATAAGATAATATAGTGTTTTAGTTTTAATGCCTGATATATTTTAACTATTATTTTATAAATTCCGTGACATTAAATTTCCGCGTGAAGCGCGTGTAATTTTACTAGTATATAAATAATTATAAAATTTGTATATATAATTTCTCAATTCAGTTTGGTTATTTTTTGTGAGTTTTTCTTAGTGAAATCAAAATAAAATCAAATAGTATCGGTTTTCAAAATTTAAACCAAATCTAACCAAACCAAATATCAATTTTTTAATCGATTTAGTTCGGATTGCGGTTTGGTTTGGTTTTTTAACCATGAATCCCTATTTACTTGTGCATTATTTACTTGGCATACCTGTTGAGAAAATAATAATTGATATGTGAGTTTACCATTTTACTTCTGTTAGTTGATAGAATTTCAAAATTAATTTACTCAATGAAGATGTTGTGCCTTTTTGAAAAAAATAACCATCTAAATAAATTGAGGGTATAATATACAAAAACATAAAATAATGAAAAAGTAGGGTTTGTTTTCCTAGGTTGTCCGAAAAACACAAACTGTCCGAGATTCTGATTGTGGTTTGTGTCATCTACCCCCTTCATAGTTGTTGCCCTTGTCCTTGTGTGTTGGCTGCCTTGAATTTCATTACTGGTTTGTCTCTTGATATTAGTTGTTTGATTTTAGTAAAAAATTGGTTTTGTGCTTGTGGACTCATTTTAAGTTATATAAAGGTAACATGATTTTGACAAGAGTCTCTTTTAATTTTTCTTTAAGTCTTTTAAGCTTAATTTGTGCTTGTCTTGTTGCAGGGTAAGGACACACACTAAGGACAAGAGTTATTGTCAATGGGACGAATGACACCACTAGTATTTCTTTTTCTTCTGTCCCTTGTTTTTTCCTTTGTAACATATAATCTGATTACAATGATTATAAGGTATACATTTGTTGGCTTTGAGAAATCAAACTCAAAGGTTGTTGGTCTTCCTGATCCCATTATTCACATTCCTCACAATCTCACAAAACCTAATAAATCAGAAAAGTTGTTATTCCATATTGCATTAACAACAACTGATACTCCTTATAGCAAGTGGCAATGCCGCATCATGTACTACTGGTATATGAAAAACAAGAATTTACCAGGTTCAGAGATGGGAAAATTCACCCGAATCCTCCATTCAGGAAGCCCTGACAATCTAATGGATGAAATTCCCACATTTGTCGTTGATCCTCTTCCACAAGGTTTTGATATGGTGAGCAACATGCCTTTCTTTCCAGTCAGGTTTTGGCATCAAATGTTATTTTAGACTCACTCATCATGGTTAGTTTGCTGCTTACAGGGTTACATTGTCCTCAATAGACCTTGGGCATTCGTTCAGTGGTTGGAGAAGGCTACCATAGAAGAGGAGTGAGTTCTCAAATATTTATGTGAATCTGGTTGACTACATAACAATCTTAGCCTTTTCTATTGTGGCAGATACATACTTATGGCAGAGCCTGATCACATTTTTTTGAACCCGCTCCCAAATTTAGCTTATGGAGATTACCCAGTTGCTTTCCCTTTTTTCTACATGAAACCTGCCAAACACGAGGAGATCATAAGGAAATTCTTTCCCAAAGAAAATGGTCCTGTAACAAATGTTGATCCCATTGGCAATTCCCCGGTCATCATTAAGAAGGTATATTTTTACTAGCATGTATTCGATTTAGGTATTCATGTCTATGGACATTTTAATATGTTTATCTACTTGATGCTAATTTCTTGTGATTTATTTTTCTATTTTGATTTCTTGTTTATCCTAGTTATGGGTGACCTAACCAACATAATACATGATGAGGTCCCATGGTAGATGCTATTTGCCAATTGTGAAAAATATGAGGGAATTAGAATACTATTATTACATTGTTGTTGTGTCTAAATTATTACATTGAGATCCTATTTATAGACACTAGAATATAATCCTTTACCAAGTAGGATACTATTTCTATTTGTATGATCATGTTCCTATTCTAATAGGATTGTATAAACCTATTCATGTTCTAACACCAATGATGTTGTGTTAATTGACAAACTCAACGAGGGTATCAACCTGTAGCTTGAACTTTGGAGAAGCAGTTTAGAGAGTAAGAGTTTCATGATAAGTAGAAGTAAGTCTGGCCGCTCCACAAGTTTAGTTAACACTAGAAGAGCAAAGTTGATGTGAGACAAGATGGCAATTGTGGTGCCAAAATGCAAATAATTTAGATATCATGGTTTGTTGTTTCAATAGAATGGAATGATAAATGGAGATGTTACTCACGGTGTTGTCATAGGCCTGCTTAAGACTTGAAGTGAGGCTCAAAAGGAAACCTGACAGTGTTGAAATCCCCACATACTACCCAAGAGCCTGAGCATAGACCCCTGGCAGCCCCCAACTTCCCCCATACTTGTTCTCTTTCTTCCGTCATTGGGACCATAAATGCTAGATAGATGCCAAGAAAAATATTGATGTTGTTAATATTATGCAAGGATATCTAGACAAAAATTATTGTTGATGTTGTTAATATTATGTATATGTATCTTTTGAGCTTCAATTTATCAGTTTTATTTTCATTAACTATTCAGAATAAGCCCTCTTCAATTTCATTGATGCGTCTCCACCATTTCATTCTCTCATTTTCTAAATTTTCCGTGTTAGCATATTTCTGTCCCGTGTTTGTTTGTATACCACTAGATTGTTATTAGATACAGGTCTCTCAATTGTGATCAATTTATTACAGCTACATCAATTTTTGGATCAGCACTTTGTGCTTATTTTGCACTTGTTTTTTTTAATCTTGTGATTTCAAGGAATTGTTTTTGTTTTATACAGAATTTGTTGGAGCAAGTTGCAACTACATGGATGAATATTTCTATAAGAATGAAACATGATGAAGAAACGGATAAAACTTTTGGCTGGGTCTTAGAAATGTGAGATATCTATTAATGAGCTGAAAGATGTAGGTTTTGTCGTCATAACTGTGTTTTTGACTCATCTATTTTCTGAATTAAGGTATGCGTATGCTGTAGCTTCTGCTTTGCATGGTGTGCAGCATATTCTTCGGAAAGACTTTATGCTACAGGTTTTGATCTGTATTACTAAACAAATTCATTTCTTTTTTTTATACTTTTCATAAGTAAGTAAATTCTTGAATTTTAAATATTTTAGCCACCCTGGGATTTGGACACTAGAAAAAAGTTTATCCTCCATTACACTTATGCGTGTGACTACAACATGAAGGTAGAGTTATTATTTGGGTACTTAAGTTTCAATCTTTGTATTATGGTCTTAATGAGAAATGCTTATGCCGTAGCTTGTTGTTCAGGGTGAGCTTACTTATGGAAAAATTGGAGAGTGGCGATTTAATAAGAGGTCCTATATCAAAGGACCTCCACCTAAAAATCTATCCCTGCCTCCACCTAACGTCCCTGAAAGTGTGGTATGTATATATAAATACACTTCTCTCAAGAAATCTTCAATTAACATGGTTAGTGTGGTATGTTGGTACAATTCTTTGAATAAATATTGTTGTCTTAAAACATTGCAATTATTAGTTAGATACAGAATTGTTTGGCTTTGTTAGATGAGGAGAATGATTTGCTTGCCAGTATTCACTAAGTAGTATGTTGTTAAAGGGGCAATAATATTCATTCCAGGAGAATAATTGGCTCTTAAAGCTACAAGTGAAGAATAAGGATGACAACCGGTGTATGTGTAGTTTTGCCTCTTATTAGCTTGCTTGATTCTAGCCCTACTATTCAATCCCAAAAAAGAGGAAAGCATGGGTAGTAGATTTATCCCAATTGAATCTACGTCACTCTTCTCTCCAACCAATCCAGAAACAAAGTAGATCAAGTGTAGTATTTTTGTTTCTGATAACCAACAAGTAAACCCTACTTGTAACATAGGTTCAAAACTCAGACCAGTATTATGTACCTACATTACATTGAATATAGGTATTTGCTTCAAGGCAAAAAAATAAAGACTCAAGTATGCATCAACTATAGCAAGAAATAAAATCTTATTGAAGTTGGTTATTAACCACATAAAACAGATCTCCTTGTATGAGTTCTTACTCACAGCCTTAGCCCACAGAATAGCCCATATTATAATGGGTTGGGTGAGTTACTTTTTAGATAGATAAAATATATCTTTATACCCATATTTAACCCATAGAAATATGGGTATTCATGGGTAAAATATGGGTTAGCCAAATCGGTTAAGCTTTCAACTTTTATTCACTCAAAAATTCAACATATCACCAAAAGTGTTTTAACTTCTCTTCTTTTTTATGTTCCTAATTATTCTTCTCTATAATTGAAAAGGATAACGTGTTTGACCCTCCAAAAAAATATATACTATATTACATGTCCATTTCTTCTGTTAATTATAATTATATTTTTTTATTTGTTTAATTTTATATTGGATAACAAATAATAGTGTAAAGTAAGCAAATCATGTATTAGTATTGATATTGTGTAAAGTGCATTAAGCACGTTTTAATCCTAAAATGCAAATATTCATTTATATTGAAATTTAAAATATTTTTTCCTTGTTATTACATAAATTTATTTTATATTGAAAGTTAATAGGAATCTTTTTTGACTTTGATGATACAATAAAACTAAATAAAATATTTTCAACATTTTTCATGTAAACAAAGACTAAAATATTTTATCCATGTTTAATTCTAAGGTAAAGTGCTATTTTACTCATGAAAATATGGGTAAATATGGGTAAATTTGTATTTTACCCAACTCATTTGTTATCCATATGAAAAATGAGCTGGTTGAATTATTACTCATTTTATGTTGACCATTTTTAACCCGCCTAAATTTTATCAAGCCCGCCCATTTGCCACCACTAGTCACATGATATTGAAGAAACCTTACCCCCTATACAAGAACCAGGTTCTTGTACGTTTACCAAAATAAACAATCGCAACACAATAAAAAAAAATTATCATGGAAACCTTCCTCAAGGAAGGAAAAAACCACACCACAATTTTATTACCATTAAGAACAATTCAAGATTACAACTCAATAATCAATGAACTAACTCTAGTAACTTTACTCTCTATCAATTAACTATAATCGAAGACTCTACTCTCCAAGAAGTCAAACTCGCTTCTTGTTACAATGCTCTCAAACTCTCTTAACTCAACTCCCCAAGAAGTCAAAACCCACTTCCTGTTATAATTTTCTCAAACTCTCTCTTTTCTCTCTTAGAACACACCTCTTAAACACTGATTCAAGAAGAACCAATGTAACACATTACTTCAGAAAGAACTCCCAACTCTAGTACTTCCGTATTTACTCGTTTCCTCTTTTAACTCGGCATGGTGTTTTTGACACGCTTTTCCTATTTTATCTCTGAATAAGTGAACTATTCCCGCCTCTATATTTTAAGTGTGGTATGTGCTATGTGAACCTTGTTCATGCTGACATCATCAAAAGTATTTTGAGCAATTCATTATTCATCAATTTCCCCCTTTTTGATGATGACAAATATACTCCATTCCCTACACCTATGTCAGCAAAACACTTCCCCCTTTTGACAGACAAAAAAAGGATAAAGATCATAACAACAGGAGATCATTACAAACGCATAGCTATAGCGGCATCACTTAGACATTATAACAGAAGGTGAACACGATCTAAGGATATTAGCCATCCAAACAAAAAGATAAGAACAAATCAAAGACCAATAATCAAGCAAAACAGTATGCATCAGGTTTTAAGGTCACAGAGCTCCAAACAAATATATAAATGGGGTATGAGTTAGAGCCAAGAACTCTAACACATGATCCAAACGAGCATTGTTGTTGTAGTAACTGGTCCTTCAATCTAGCTACTCCCCCCTATGACTCAGCTAGGTTAGTACAAGGAGTATCAATCTCAGTAACTAAGGAGGTCAACATTATGTTCCCTGGCAGCATAAAGATCATTAAGAAGAATTGCAACTAGGCCAGTACCTTGGGAGTAGTAACAAAATTTGGTCATCATTATCAAGCAGTCTACAGTCAGCAAGAGTAGACCTAAGTAATCATATCCTTCCTATTCAGAACTCTCCATTCCCCTAAGGGAACATTAATATCCTTAAACATAATAGTGGAGAGGTTGCTAAAAGCCAGCTGATGAGCACCAGGTTTAGGATCAACCACGCGTGGCATGTGTTATCATAAGAGAAGGCCAGTCAATAGGTTCTTTGTTTTTTTAGGGCATTGGCTATCCCCATGTCCTTAAAGGAAGCCTCATGGCATTTCTCCCCCCTAGAAAGAACCCCCTTGTGCACTAATTCGTACAACAATTTGGGAAAAGGTGTCATTTCCCCTTTAAGCACCTTTCTTGGTCGTGCAAAGACCCTCCCTTGTGTGTACCTAGATGTGAGGAAACAATTTTCATCTTTCGTCCACACGTATTCACCTAGCCCATCAGTCGGAATATAAAAAATTTCACGAAGACGGATATTATCAAATATTAATTCAACCCCATCGACAGAGGAAGTAGAAACGTTATCTTCCAACACATTTAGGTTCACATAAAATTCAACTACCTTATTTTCATGGACCTCTAACCTTGTGTCCAGAACCACCCAACCCTGAAAGTACAACAAGTCAAGAACCTTTTTAACCACATCTAAAGTTCGAACCTCGGGATGAGAGGTTCTCCCGCTCAAAATTGCTTTAGACCCAAAATACATTTCCTTCCTCATTGTCAAGTACTTGGCCAAATTCTTACTCATTTTTTGTGGGGGAGAGAGGAACTAGAGGAAATATAATCATCAGGTGCCTCATCACGGTCTGAATCAAGAACAATAGGAGACTGAGGGGATCGAACCAGAGACTTACCGGCATGACGACATTTCTTATTTGATTCAACAACATCATTGAGTTGGGCCTGACTAGTGCTTCTTGTGAATGGGACGTGGATAATGGTATGCTTTTGATCAATATGCTTGCATGGTTTCTGAGGAACAATTTTGTGTAGTTGACTAAGGGGAACCTCATCGATGTCTAGGTTTTGTTAATAAGTGGTCTGGGTGGTCATTGGGGTAGGAGTGGATGTGGGGAGAGAGATTTCTTGGTATGGTTGTGGGACTAATGGTCTTGAAGGAGTGGATATTTGGGAAAGAAAATTAGAGTTAGGGTTTTCGACAGGCGGTGGAGATGGTGTGGGAGTGAAAGGGTCGCCGGAGGCGTATAGTGGTAGATGAGAGAATGATCGGATCAAAGATGGTGACCGGTGAGAATGGAGTTGATGAGGCGGAGATGAAGGTGTGGTGGAGGTGACGCCTTCCTCCTGAGATGATGCCCTAGGTGACTCGGGCATAGATGTCTTTTCTGGTGAGGAGGAGTCCTCATCAACGGAGTAGAAGACTAGGTTTGGTGGTGTAGACATTGTGAGGGTTTATGGGTTTGAGAGGATTTGGGGTACGTATGTGAGACATGAGTGTATAGGATTATTTGTAATGAAGGAGTAATGATGGGATTCTGATATTTGATAAAAAATTTAATAGATGATTGAGTTTCGTAAAAGAGGACTGATTGTGGATTATTGATAATGAGTTTTCCCGTGTAAATGTCAAGGTTTTTAAAGGTGGGTGTATTTAGATGGACCAGGTTCATAAGCTTCTTTCAATACAAAATAAAATGCTGGAATGTGATGCAAAATTGGATATAATGAGGATTGATGAATACCTATTAAGACGAGAACATGTTCCTTGACAGGAGAGTTCCTTTGCAACATAGTTATAGAAATCTGAGGGTAATATTATTAGACCTGATCGGAGTGTTGTCTTACTGTAAACGTATACATGTGACAAGGTACAAAGATGAGTTAGTGACAATTATATGCTGAGATCATTCTTCAATTCTTTCATCATGAATATGCCTTTTTAGAGAAAAGTCATTCTTGATACACCAGCCCCAAGGCCAATCGATTTTGTTGAAATTGTTCTCTTCCAAGTGCTTTGGTAAAGATATCGGCAACCTGGTCCTTAGTCATAGAAAAATTCATGATGTTAAGTCTGTTCTGCACATTGTCCCTGAGAAAGAGGTGTACATATATATGCTTTGTTTGTTTGTGTTTGATTGGGTTATTTTCCATATTCATAGCGCCTGTGTTGTTGCATCTGATAGGTATACAAACTACTTTAATTTCGAAATCTTCAAGCTACTGCTTTCTCCATAGGATTTGAGCACAACATGAGGCAGTTGCGATATATTTAGCTTCAGCGGTTGATAGGGAAACCGAGTTCTGCTTCTTTGTAGCCCAAGGCACTAGGAATGCTCCCATAAAGTGAGCCATTCCTGACATTTTTTTTCTATCCACTAGGTATCCGATGTAGAACTAGGTTCATAATTCCTTCAACATATCGTAGAATCCTTTTCACAGCTTCCAGACGAGATTCTTTTGGGCAACATTGAAAATGTGCACATAAACCAACGCTGAACACAATGTTATACCTGTCAAAAGTTAAGTATAGGAGGCATCCAATCATTCCTCTATATTTTTTGTTGTTCACTGAAGAATTAGGTTCATCTTTGTCAAGTTTGGTTGTTGTGCCAATTAAGGTATCATTTGTCTTAGCTTCATTCATCTCAAACTTCTTAAGCAGCTCTTTGATATATTTTTGCTGATGAATTGAAGTACTAGATGGGGACTGCTTGATCTAAAGTCCTGGGAAGAAGTTCAGCTATCTCATCAGACTCATTTCAAATTCACAGCTCATTAGTTGTGCAAATTAAACCCCAAGATCTGCATTTGTTCCTCCAAATATGATGTCATCTACATACACTTGAACTTTGAGTAAATCTTTACTTTACTTTCGAAGAAATAGCGTGTTGCCAATCTTGTCTCTTGAGTACCCATGTGTAAGAAGGAAGCTTGATAGTCGATTGTACCATGCTCTTGGTGCTTGCTTCAAGCCGTACAATGCTTTGTCTAGCTTGTAGACAAAGTAATGGGGGTCAAGACTTTCAAAGTCAGGCGGTTGTTCCACATATACCTCTTCTTGAAGAAACCCATTTAGAAATGCACTTTTGACGTCCATCTAATAAAGTTTACTCCATATGGGCCGCAAATGCGATCAACATCCTAATTGCTTCGATTCTGGCTACCAGGGAAAATGTTTCATCATAGTCTATCCCTTCTTCCTGATTGTATCCTTATGCGACTAGCTAGCTTTGTTCCGTATGACTTTTCATACCCATCTAGTTCCTATAACAGTTCTACCATGAAATTGAGGAACCAGGTTCCAAACCTTGCTGCATTCAAACATAATCAGTTCTTCTTGCATGGCGATAATCTAATGCAGATCTAGGAGGGCTTCTTTGAAGTTTTTTGTTCACTTAAGGACAAGTAAGCTTAAAAGGCACACATGTTCCTTAGTTTAGATCTGTTATGAATCCCTGGGAGTAAGAATGTTTTGCACTGGATGAGAACTCTGGTGTTTCCAGTTGCTTGGCTGAATTGTTTGTGCGTTTTCTCTGGAAGATAGACCAGGTTTTATGGGAATCTCCTCATCAGTTGTATTTACTATCTCAGGAGCATTCAAAACTGATTCGGGAGCAGGTTCATTTGGAGAGTCATCGTCATAGTTGATTACTTCAGATTGCTGTGGATTTGTCATACCTATTCATGCTGATCATCTTGCGAGTTCCTTTTGATTGAGTTATTTCTTCATCAAAGATGATGTTGACACTTTACTCTACACGATTTCATCTTTTGTTGAACATTTTATAGGCCTTGCTTAGTGAAGAGTACTAAAGGAAGATTCCTTCATCGCTTTTGGCATCAATTTTTCTAGTGCATTTTCGCGTTGTTGTGCACATAAAAGAAACACCCAAATGCTCTGAGATGTGCTAAGTTGGGATATCTTCCTTTCAACAATTCATAAAGAGTTTTTTTTAGTACTGATCTGATCATACATCTGTTGATAAGATAATACGAAGTATTACTACCTTAGCCCAGTAAGACTCAAGAAGATTACTTGATATTAGCATGGTGCATGCGATGTCTTCCAAGGTTCTATTTTTGTGCTCAACTACACCATTTTGTTGTGGTGTTCTTTGTGGATTGAAGTTGTGATAAACCCTATTTTGGAACAGAATTGCAAGAATTTTGAATTTTCAAACTCTAATCCATGATTTGAATGAATGCTAGCGATATCACTTTTAAACTTCTTCTGAACCAGTTCCACAAAAATTTCAAATATGTCATACGTCTCCTCTTTTGTTGCGAAGAATATGGTCTAGGTGAATCTGGTGTAGTCATCCACAATTACAAAAATGTATTTTTCCCTCCTCTACTTTGCACACACATTGGTCCACATAAATCTATATAAAGTAGTTCAAAAGGCTTAGTTGTACTTACCATTTCTTTTGGCTTGAATGAGGACTTCACATGTTTTCCTTGAGCACTTGCTCCACATACTTTGTCATCATTGAATCTCTTAGTAGGTAACCCTTTGATGAGGTCTCTTGACACGGGCTTGTTAATTTTTGAGAAACTGATGTGTCCTAGCCTCTTATGCCAAAGAAGAGAGCTGTCAGTAATAACACTGAGACATTTTAGTGACTTCTCTTTAGGACTCATGATGTCTGCTTTGTATACATTCTTATGCCTCTTTCCACGAAGAACCAGTTTCCAGAGATTGAATTGAACATTCTCCATTCATTTGAAGTGAACATCACATTGTTTCCTTTTTCGCACATTTGAGACAAACTCAACAGATTGTGTTGTAGTCCTTTAACGTAGTACGCATTGTCTATTCCTTCAGTGTAATTGAGTCCAACCTTTCTTATTCCCTAAATTTCATCATTTTTTCCATTTCCGAAGGCTACATTTCCACTTTTGTAGTTACTCAGTAAGATGAAGTTATTTTTGTCACCATTCATGTGTCTGGAGAACGCAATGTCTAGGTACCATTACTTCATCTCTCCTCCCACTAGTTCCTGCATCAATATTTAGAGGTTAGTTTGGGTACCGAGATCCACTTAGGTCCCTGTTTATTAAAAAATGGATGAATGAATACTATCTTGGTTAGGTTTAGGTTTTGAAATCAATTTCGTGATTCCTTGCCCACATGGTTTTAAAAAAAAACTTAGATTATTCTCCTGAGCTATTAACCTTTTAGGGCATGCGTTACTCTTATGTTCGGTTGGCCCACAGTGAATACATAGACAATCTTTGTTGGGATTTGTGATTTCAATAGACTTTCGGTTCAATCCTATTCCATGTCTAGTGGATGATTGATCCTTTTGGATACTATCAAGCATGATGGAAGATCTTTTCCATCTCATGTTATGCTCTACTTCCATCTTAGTGATATGAAGCTCTTTGTGGAGAACTTCATTCTTTTTAGTCATTGAATATAGGTGATTGATTGTTTTTCTCAATATTTTCATTTTCTTCTCTTAAAGACGCATAGTCGTCCATCAGTCCATCATTTGCTCTCTTTTAGAACTACTTGACTGGTATGAATCTATAAGAGTATTTAATAGAGATTCAAGTTTTCTCTTAGAGTATGAATGAAGATTTTCTTTGATGTGATGAAAGCTAACCTTGGATTATTTGTCATCTTCTTCATCTTTTTTAAATTTGTTCTTGCCATCAGTGCCATAATTGTTTCCTGAGATTGACAAGTATTTATTTTGTCTTGTACTTCTGTTAAGAAGACTAGTGCAAAAAATTCATACTTGTATGTCTCTTCAATTGCCAGTATTACTGATTTCCAAATCTTCCATCTCCATACTCTTCCTCAGATTGATTTCCATAGTTGCAAATGCTCTTTTTACCGAGAGATCAACTTCTTGATTGGCCAGCCTCCTATTTGTGGAAATATACTTATCATTCTTCATTTCCTATTTTTGTCTAGATTGTTTCTCTTGTCCTCCAAGGCCCATAGTGGAATTTTTTTGATAAAGTAATCTGGACCTCCACATTTGTGATAGACCTGTTCCTTTGGATCCTTCACAGTTGAGTTTTAAAAACTCTTTCTCTATAATGCTTTTCCTTTTTTTAGCATTCCAAAGAATGGCTTGGTCATTAGTGCGATGTTTTCATCCTTGAAATCTTCTAGTGTTGTAGCCTTGAGAACCAGGTTCTTTTCTTTCCTCATTTCTCTAGTTTCCTTTTCTTGGTTTTTCTTGAGTTCATAGGTCATAAGATTTCTAATGTCATCCATAGTTAGCTTATCTATGTCACATGTTTTAGTGATAACTTATACTTTTCTCTCCCAAGATTCTGGAAGAACACTTAAAAGTTTTCTAACGGCCATTCTGTTAGGAATTACTTCTCCTAATTAGTAGATTTCAGTGAACCTGGTATGCATATCTTGAATTGTTTCACCTTCTACCATTCAAAACAACTCGCATATTACCTATTCAAATTGTCAATTTTAGACTTCTTTACCTGAGTTGTCCCTTCATAAGTGGTTTGTAGTATTTCCCATATTGATTTTGCATCCTGACATAACGAGATCCGATTGTACTCATCTGGACATATTACGCATATCAAAATCTTCTTAGCCTTAGCATTGTTCTGAATTGCAAGTTTATTCCCAGCATCCCATTCCTTCATTTCCTTTGGTATCTTAGTGATTCTATAAGTTCCTTCTTCATGGGTATGGTTAGTCCATCAAAACATGACTCCCCATAGGTATGAATTTTCTTCTATAAGGTGATCCATCATGCGGTTCTTCCACCATCCAATACTTTCCATTGAACAGTGGTTGTCAAGTTTGGGAAGTTCCTTCTTGTGGTGTAGGTGGTGCAACCATTGATCCTTTTCAAGATGTGAGTCTTCTAATGTAAAGACCTACTATGATACTAATTAAATAAAGCTTACCCCTATACAAGAACCAGGTTCTTGTACATTTACCAAAATAAACAATTGCAACACAATAAAATAGAGATTATATCACGGAAACCTTCGTCCTTCAAGGAAAGGAAAAAATCACATCACAATTTTATTACCTTTAAGCACAATTCAAGATTACAACTCAATAATCAATGAACTAACTTTAGTACCTTTACTCTCTATCGATTAACTATAATCGAAGGTTCTACTCTCAAAAAAGTCAAACTTGCTTCTTGTTATAATTCTCTCGAACTCTCTTTCTTTCTCTCTTAGAATACACATCTTAAACATTGATTCAAGACGAACCAATGTAACACTATACTTCAGAAAGAAATTCTAACTCTAGTACTTCTTTCTTTCACTTTCTTGATCTCCTTGATGATTCTGCCTTTGCTTGGAATAATTTCCCTCAATTTGTTATTTCTCAAAGGCAATTATTTCTCTCTTTTTTTCTGTCCTTTTATAGAGGTTGGTTTTTTCCTTGATCAACTTCTACATGGAAAGAAATAAGTTTTCCTAGAAATCTAATCATTTCCTTATAGAACTTGTTTACCTTCTTCATTTTTGGTCTAGGAGTCTTCTACTTTTATTATTTTCCTCTTTTAATTTGGCTTGCTGTTTTGGACACGTTTTTGCTTTTTTATCTCTGAATAAGTGAACTCTTCCCGCCTCTTCATATTAAGTTTGGTATGTGTTATGTGAACCTTGTTCATGTTGTCATCATCAAAAGTATTTTGATTAATTTATTATTCACAATATATTTCCTCTCGGTGTGGCTTGTGGAGGAATATATTTAAGGGATGAGATGATTTTAGTGCTAACATCTCATTTAAGGTAGGATATGAGAGGAGTTTTAGTTTCTAGGGACAAAGGTGGTGTGGGGGAGATATTACTAAAAGATGATCTCCTAATTTTATTCTGAATATCATGTGAAGGAAACTTGACGCTACACCTAATTAGGGGAACACAAGGAAAAGAGAAATTTTGTGATTTCACATTTAGAAAGGATTTCCACAATTGGGAGGTAAATGAGTTTCAAAGGTTGTTGACGCTACTTTTTAGGAAAGTTACTCCGGTGGATAATCCTGATATTTTGTGGTAGGTTTGGGGAACAATGGATTTCTCTTAGTTAAGCTTTTTTAATGATTTTTTTTTATTAGGGAGAAGGTTAAGTTTCTAGTTTATGTAGTATGGATTCCACAAATGCTGAAGAAGGTGCGTTTTTTTTCTTGCCCAACCGCTAGAGTGGTGATTTTGATGGCGGAAAATCTGAGAAAGCGGAAGATTGTTTGCATCAGAAGATGTATCATGTGTAGGGAAGCGGGAGAGGACGTCGATCATCTTCTTCAACATTATGATATTACAATGAGGTCATGCTGGGATTTGTTTAGGTGGTTTTGAACTTCTTGGGAAAGGCCAAAATCTTTGAAAGATTTGATGTTTTGTTGGAGGAGAGGGAGAAAGAGGAGAAGATGTAGGGCATGGAACATGGCTCCTCTTGTGTTGATGTTGGTTGTTTGGGGAGAGAAATATATAGCTTTTGAGGGGATAGAGTCTATTTTTACTGTGCTTAGTAAAGGTGTCCGGTCATTTATTTTCTTTTGGTGCACTCGTAACGTTCCTTGTTGTTTAGAAGTGATGCAAGCCAAGTTTAACCTTGCATAGGAAGCGAAGATAAGGAGTTGGTACACTTTTCGTCGAGTCCGGAAGCTTGGAGGGTTCTTGCAATGAAGATTTAAAGTTCAAGAACATACTAAAGTGGAAGTACAAGGGAGAAGGGAGAAATAGGTTATTCTTAAAAGAACACAAGATTTTTGACTAATAAGACTAGGAAGATCCTTAACTCATTAAGGGTATTCTTTTAATCATCACCATTATTTCTTTAGTCTTAGCCTATTCTAGTATAAATACTATAATATGTCATTTTAGTAGGTAGATTATTTTTGTAATATTGAGATTATGAGTGATACTCTAGAGTCTAGAGAGAGTTGGGTCAATGGCCTTTATTGCTATTCCATATTTATAAATTATTGGCTTGACAAAGCTTTCCTCTTGAAGTTTATCTTCTAGTTAGGTGCTTGTTGGATTCTATTAATAAAGGGTTTAAGGTTTCTATTGCTATAGTTTTCAATTATTCTTCATCTGGTGTTTTTTCTATCCTTCTATTTTTAATTCTTGTTTTTAGTGTTAAGGTTTCAACTTTCACATTTCAGTTTTGTATCAAGAAGAACGGGTGAAGTTTGTAGAGAATCATATCTTTTTTGTAGATTCTTAACCTTTTGGTATACAATGAAATATGTTTACCTTATAAAAAAAAGAAAATGAAACATTTCCCTCAATCCCAAATTCTAACCATTATAACAAAATTGTTTTGATATTATATACAATATTATTAATGATTCACTTGGAAATAACATATTCATTATGAGTTTATCTTTTACAGAAACACTAATAATTTGTTTTTCAGGTCCATTTCATTTCAATGTTGAGGTTTTTTTGATTAAGTAGATTCATTGCTGGCATCAAGAGAATGCTAAGTGTCATCTTCATTACTATCGTCTATGCCAAAGTAGGAAGCTGACAAGAAACAAAAAAAGTCTATATTTAAAAACTATTTAGAATATTAGTTCTAGGAGACAAAAGAAGAAGTAGTTTATGTGGATGGAGATAACAAAATAAAAATATTTTTAGGGGAAGGTACCGGGGGATAGTTTGTCCCAGCAGAACAAATATATATATTGGATTTTTACGGGTCTCGTTATCATTCTTGAACTTACCAATAACTTTGTCACGTAATTCCATTGCACTCCCATAATATTCTCTGTGTCATCCATTCTTTGTTGAATATGTATTTCACCTTTATCTTCATGTCATGCTTATGAAGAATTAGAAGTTAATATTTGAGTTTCCTGCATTCAGGCACCATATATAACGTCATTTGGTCTTACTTTTTCTTGTTCTTCTTATAATGTTAAACTTGTAGTGCATATTCCGTCCTATTTCTACTTATCCTAAAAACTATGATCTCTAGTATTCATCTCCGTAATACCAGCTTTTGGTTAACTCCCTTTCTAATTTTTTCAATAATTATGATATGGGTGACAAATGAATGAAGATTTATCCTCGAGAGTTGATCAAAATCGTATTCCCATCGTCATGATTTACCCTTTTCTTGTCTAATATATTTTTGTGGCATCTTGGTACAAGTCAAAGATTTACCTCAGGTTGGGTGTCATCTTGTCTGATCATATTTAGGGCTTCTCCATTTTTTTTATTTTGCTTTAGTAGGTTTTGAATATCCTCATTCCACCATTACTATTCTCTTGACACATGTTAATTTTAATGTCTTGTATGGTTTCACATATTGTGTATGTTATTTGTTCAACTTAATATTATATACTTATTTTTTTAGCATTCCCCTCCTATTATGTCGGATTTCCGAAAGACCAATTATTAAATTACATAGGACATCTCTTTAAATGTTCTCAACTGAACATTGTTGATTTTGTTTTTTGACTTATAACAATTTATAACGTTGCAGGTAACTCTCGTGAAGATGGTAAACGAAGGAACTGCCAACATTCCAAATTGGTGAGCAGAGCAGTGATATTATACTATTTGAAGCCCAACCTACACAAAAAAAACAATTCTTTTTTTTACTCACAAAAATGTTATACATACAAGGTTTATAATGGAAATGTTTATCTAGTAAACATCTTTTTGTTGGAAAACTATATACATAGCGGAAGCATACCAGAATTTTTTCCGTTCGAAATTTCTTGTCACATATCATCATCTGTGAAATAGATACACGAATCAAGAGCGAAGAACAAAATTCTAAAACTATTTACATTATCGGAATACTATTTTCTTAAAATCAGTATATTTATGTATACATTGAATATTAAAATTCAAAACATACCTTATAGATATTTATGTATACATTGAATATTAAAATTCAAAACATACCTTATAGATATTTATGCATCTTGAACAATAATTTTTGAACAAAAAATAATCACTCATGCAACATACATATATGGTGTCAGATATTCACTCCAATAAATTAAGAACAAGAGCTAACTCAGATGGAGAGTATATTGTTAATTGAAACCAAATGAATATCATTATCCCTAGATCCATTGATCCAACCATATATTACTCAGATAGGGCGAGTCAATACAAATTATCAAAACTAGAGATTAAATCTAGTGACTGGTACTAATTTCATCCGACATGGAGGAAGGTCTAAGCCAGCATATGAACTTAATACTTCACTAGAATTTAGTCATCCATAGAGAGCACACTCTATCACCTCTGTATCATAGTCGAGTAATTTTTCATTTAAATTAATTTTCAAGATACAAAAATATCTAAACAAAATAACTTCATCTAAAAAACCTCAAATTTCTAAATCACTTAATAACTATGAATATTTTTAATTTGACCGTTTTTGATGAACCTACTGATTTCAGATCAATTAGAGTTTAAAACTAATTTTATCTCCAAAGTTATGATTAAATTCAGATTGAAATGATTTAAGAAAAATAATCAGATCCATATTCTTATCATATATCAATTCATGTTAACTCATCATGTGTAATCATGTACCACATTGAACATAAATAAAACTGATATAAGGGATTATATTCATACTAAATTACATTTTAATTCCAAAGAGGGACTTAAAAAACCATTTTAAGGGCCTCGAAACTATAACCACATAGCAATGAGTATTTTTTACTAGTCTTTCACCAATGAACTTACCAAATTTCAGGTCAATTGGAGTCTATAAAAAATATTTCCAAAACTATGACCAAATTCAAATTCAAGTGGTTTAAGTATCTTTAGGAATTAAAACAATATGACTTTATCAAATTTTAATCCGATAAACTACTTAAAACCCATCTAAATAATTTTCGATGGAACCATCAAATTTCAAATCAATCATAGATCAGGAAATTCATGACCACCTAAACTATGACCGAATTTGAAAAATAATCGTTTTAGACCTAGTTTAAGATTAAAATAACATGATTCGGATTTTCATTCTCTTTTTATAATTATCTCATGAGCATGAACCATACATTGTGTCCTTCCTTTGGCTAAGACACTCAGTACCTTCTTATAATAAATTATTCTCTAAATTAATACACTTTATAATCCAAGATATTATGTTTCTCTCTTTTTGAGTGAAAACCTCGATATCTCTACTCATGAATTAATTAAGCATCATTAGTATTTTAAGGTAAATCACCATTTACGTAAATAAATATTTGCCCCTAATATTCACTTAGAATAATTTATACATGATGAATTGAGGATCTTCTAATGACTCAAATAAATAGATTATTTTAGTGAATCCTATTTATTAATCATAATTCTCAATTCATGTAGTACAAAATATATTATCACATGTATAAAGTCTAAAGATTTTTCAACGATTTCAAATAAATAAACCACTTAAGTGATAACTATTTATCAACCAAAAAATTCTTAATTTATATATATAATGAATAATATGCTCAATTAATTATTGAATAAAAATAAAAATAATAATCCAATTGACCGGAATAGTGTCTGTTACCGCCACTTAATAAGGTTTGGAGTCAACAATTAGTCAAGAACAAATTTTATTAAGTTAAGAAAATACTTCACAATCAGTAAATAATTATTTATTCATCAACAACCTCTATGATTCCCTTTCTTATTAAGCATTGCAAATTTGATGGATTAATAAGAAACAACCCTATAAAAATTTCAACTAGCCGCTGAAAACAAAAAATCAATTACATGTGCAGAAATTCGTACTGACATTTATTAAATAAAATAAATTCATTGAACTTTAACTTTTCTTTTAATTGATAATATTTTTTTTATTTGGGTTCCATTAATTTAAAAATAAAGGACTTCGAATAATCATTAGGACAAGTGTTTAGTGTTGCTGTCCATTCCCACGTAAAAGTGAAAAACTGTCGCCAACATGTTTTGCCCTCTTGATCATCTCATTATCAAGCTTTGCAAATTTGATGGATTTATAAGAAACAACCCTACAAAAATTGCAACTAGCCGCCGAAAACAAAAAATTAATTACATGTGCAGAAATTTGTACTTTCATTTATTAAATAAAAGATATTCATTGAACTTTAACTTTTCTTTTAACTGATAAAAAGTTTTCAATTTGGGTTCCATTAATTTATAAATAAAGGACTTCAAATAATCGTTAGGTCAAGTGTTTACTATTGCTGTCCATTCCCATGTGAAAGTGAAAAATTGTCGCCAACACGTTTTGCCCTCTTGATCATCTCACAATTTAAGAGCGTATGTACTTTAGCCAATGAATCAAAAACCTTCAAGTTTCATCTGATTCGTTCTATTCGTGATAAAAATATGTTTACCAACCAAGAATCATACATACAATTACACATACATATATTTTATGTTATCTATAAAGATGTAAGTATGGATCTTGATGCCAATTGTTGGAAAACTATATGCACAACAGAAGCATATCAGAATCATAGAACTTACATGAATAATAGACAACACATAGTTTATGCTAGAACAAGTACAATCCTGTTAGACCACATAAACTTTCTGAAATTTAATTCAAGAATTATCTATTGAAGCGTGAGCAAATATCTTCAAGTGAATCCACAAGCTAGTCGACAAGCTAGGACCTTCAAGAAAATTCAAAAGTTAGTCCACAAACTGGACCAGAGTTCTACGGTCTTCTACGGTCTTCCCAAGTTCACTTCTGAACTCACTCAATACTTGGGTGGACAAGTATTTTACAAAAAAAGTTATATCAATTCCAGGGTTAAAAGAATCCCTATTTATAGAGATGTCTTTCTAGTCCAAGGAGAAGGAATACCATGTAATTCCTTAGAATAGAAAAAGACATATAAGTACATCTCCCTTTCCTTAGAATAGAAAATTCATGTCCTTCTTCCTTTCCTTAGAATAGAAAAAGTGATATACTTCTCCCTTGCCTTAGAATAGAGAAAGACAATATTTCTCCCTTTCCTTAGAATAGAGAAAGACACATACTTCTCCCTTTTCCCTTTAGAATAGATTTTGAGTTCTAGTTAAATATGGGTACGGTAGGGACCACAAAATTAATTACTGAGGCTTCCTATATTGGAAATAATTTCAAATAATTAATTTAAATTATTCTTACCATAATAACTTACAAATTATTCCACTAGAAATTCTTAATTGCACTCTTCTATTTATATTTTGAAATTACCCTTTAAACACATATGTAATTTCCCATGTTAAGATTACAGATACTAATCAATAAATTAAATTACTGACAAACTTAATTCAATGGTCAATTTCCTTTAGAGGACTACTTAACTTATTTCATATGTCGGATTCATAAATCCACTTGCAAGGTTTGACACGATGAAAACTTTTAAGCTTCTCAAAAAGGCATATCATCAATCTCTATATCGAGACATGAATTCCGTCAACTAACTTATTATTTCACCAATATATATATTTATATATATATATATATATATATATATATATATATTATAATCATCCAATCTATCAGGTATACTGACCCATCTTAGAATCTCACCTTTTAATAAATCAAAATGATAATTAACATATACATATCATAATAGTTATATCAGCATTAAGAATATACGTACATTTAATAGCTTAGAGAATCTGCTTTTGTCAGTCAGTCTAAAACAACTATCTCTACTCAGTGCCATTCAATACATACAACATGAACTAGCACAAGAAGTTGGAACTAATCATTCCCATAATCAAGATAAACTACATATAATCTTGTGCTACGATCATACCGATGGCATGTCCAATTCCCATCTTAGATTGTGAACAAATTTTTTTATACTTATAAGAACCTATGATTTAATCCTCTGTGTATAAGCTTAAACTCTATACCCTAAATCATCTACTATATAAGTAAACAGACACCATAAACGACCATATGATCTAATAAAATTGAATAAATAATTATTCTATAATAAGTACTATATCTAAACACATGGTTAATAGTATATATTCCAACAATTTTGATAAATGAAATATAGGCGGTTTAATCTTTTCTTTTTCACTTCTGTTGTCCATCACAAGGAAGAGTCCACAAAGAATATTTCTTTAAATCTAGATAGACATTTAATACCATTAAATTAGACTATCAAAATGTGTTTTCATGTCAATGGTCCGAATATGCTATGTATCATAATATATATTAATAGAGAATGCATAATTCAACCCTCAATTTCAGAAAGACTTTTTAACTTTACTAGTTTTTTTAACACGTGCATTGCACGTGATTACCAATTCCGAAAATATATGTTATAGTAAATACTATTGTTTATTTAAGCAAAGATTTGAATAATAAACTTAGTACAAAATAATATTGCAGATTCTTTTGTGAATGTTCAATGTGGATCATCATATATATTTCTTATTCACGCTAACCTATGAAGATGGCCAATGAAATTTTTTATTAGTTAAATGTAATTATATTTATATTTATTTTAATTTGATGAGGTTCAATCATGTAATTAGTTGTATCTCACTAATATTACCTTGTAGACGATATTTGTTGTGTATATAACAATTAAACTAATACAAACTTCAACTGGCATTAATACAAGTCATATGAACTTTTCTACGTCTAAAATACTAAAATATTAAGAAACACTAAATAAGTAAAACAAAAGGGCAATGTTTATATAGTATTAACTATTTTGAAGAAAAGTTTCTGACAATCTAAATCACATAAGTAGCATTGATAAAAAAAAGTTATTCTTTTATCTTGAGCATAAAACAAACAAATTGTGACAATAATCTAAATTTTGGAAAAAGATATTCAGAACCATATATCTACATCACAAGATAAATTGTTAACAAAAACAAATGAATTTAGACTACATCATGTTAACTTCATATATTGGAACATTACATATTAATGTATATATTAAGAAAAAAAAATTATGATACCATCAAATTTATTTTCCTAAAGTACTTGAGGTTATAGAATATACCCTCTTAGGATAGAATGATTTACTTCATTAGAATAGTTGTACCTCATATTTCGCTAAGCTTTTAAATCACTCAAAGAAAATAAATCACACAAAAATTTTAAAATACAAGAAAAAGAAGAGTAGAAAATTAAAAATAATTGTGGTTAAAAAATGAGAGGAAGTCCCTCTATTTTTAGTCAACAAAGAGTAGTATGAATAAATGCTTTTGTGTCTTATCTGATAAGACATGACCTTTCCGAGAAATCACAACCCTTTGAAAAAGTCACTATTCTTTGGAAAAGTCACAACTCATCAAAAAATCACAACCCTTTGAGAAAAGTCATAATTTATTGGAAAAGTCACAACTCATATGAACAAATATTTTTGTGTCTTATCTGAAAAGTCATGACCTTTCTGAGAAATCACAATCCTTTGAAAAAGTCACAACTTATTGAAAAAGTCACAACTCTTTGGAAAAGTCACAACTCATCGAAAAATCACAACTCTTTGAGAAAAGTCACAACTTATCATAAAAGTCACAACTCATCGAAAAAGTCACAACCTAAGTTAGGGATATTATAGTAATTTAACATTCAAATTAGGAGTTCATGATTTTAATGTAATAATAAAATAATAAAAATAATAATAATAATAGATGTAATACCCTTTATTTTTGTCCCAATTGAATTTATTACCCCTTATGACCCCACATGACATGAAGAGTGTACTTTACTCACCAATAGAGCGTGACATAACTCTACTATTTAATTTGTTTTTATATTATGTATTACATTAGACATATTATTTATTACTTTATTTATGTTTATTTATTTTCAACTCTTTTTCCCTCCTATCCGTTTCTCTTTCTCCATTGGTCATTTTCTCTAACGCCTCGCAACTCAACTCTTGGAATTTGAATTAGTTGTCGTAAGTATATAAGCTTCAACCAAGTGATTTCATACTTTTACATATGTGTTAAGGCCTATTCCTAGGTGTGGAAAGTGTATGGGAAGTGGTTTAGGGTCATATGAGACTTATTGTACTAAGTCAAGTTTAAAGCTTTTCTATCAGTTAAGTTTTTCGCATTGGTTTATGCAAGGGTCACCTTCAAATGACCATATCATTCAACATATAAACAATTACATGGCCTATGACCTATCAAATCAAAGGTCCATGAGTCTTATTTCCAATGCCACCAAGTTTGCATCACTCAGAGTTCAGAGTAAAGAGTTATGGACGGACTATAAATGGCGCTTGTGGAATAAAACTTCAAAAACCATTTTTTGTTTGATTCTTACGAATTCATTTACGGGTCGTAAACCCATCTACGGTTTGTAAATTAGACACGTAGAATGATTCCTGATACTTGCTTTTGGGTCTTATTTTCATGGGAACAAACCACGAACTGTAAATCAAACAATGAGCCATAATTAGGGCATGTAGAATGAACTTTTCGAGGCTCAAATTTAATGCCTAAATTCCACGATTGAAATTCACGGTTCGTAGATCAAACCACTATACGAGATCTCCCTCGTAGAATGTTCAAAAAGGTATTTAATTGAGGATATTTTAGTCTTTTTTCATTCATCCTAAGCCTAAACCTAATTGTTTTAGCACCTAATAGGGTATTATATCATAATATTACCTCAAAATACTATCATATCTTTCTCCCCAAGCGTAAAGCAAGAATTACGACGAACAAACCTAGGGTTTTATATTTCTCAATCTAGCTTTCTTCAAGCACTCTTGTTGTCCCATGTATGTAAGACTATCATAGTTAGGGATAAGTTTTTCCTCATGCCCTACACCCACAGTTTCAGTTAGTAAGATCAAATTTAGGGTTTTACCCCGTGATTCATGATTATCAAATTTACTCTATATTTCTACTGTTGAATTATGATTTCCTTATAAAGATTTCATTACTTCATATTTAATGATCTTTGATTGTTGTTCATGCTTAATTTGTGAACTCTATTTTGCCAAGAATTATTTGAAAATCTTGACATACAATTTCCTATGCATGGTTTTCATGAGTAAAATAAATTTCTAGTCTTAAAGTACTATTTCAGAAAGAGTTTCAAGAAAGTATGAATTGCTTCAAGTGTATTATTTTCAGAAAGAAAAACATTGTAAGTTTAAAGAAAGCGTATACTAGATTTGAGAAAGAACAATTACTTTTCATAAAACCATAGTCTTTTAAAGTAAGTTCAGTACAACTATAAAGAGGCATTTTTGAGTATTAACTCAACACCGGGATTATCAGTTTTCCCCTTAAGTGGGACCTTTTTTCCCTAAATGGAACATCAGAGAGTTAATGAGATTATTTCATTATTTTGAGAGTAGTATTGAGTACCAAGTTGGGTAAGGCTTGGATAATCTAAACCCCATAACTATGCCATCAACATAGGATAGGATCGTGCCGTTGGCTTAGGCTACACCTCAGAAACTCCATAAAGGCTCAAATATTAGGTCCATTAGTTAGTTCGTCCTATACTCTGACAAGGCATAGGATGTATATGCCTACGTGGACAAGATATTGTATCATCATAATGCTTAAAGTGATGGTTGTCGGTTAGAACAACTCCCCAAGAACTATAAATTATATTATTTTCAGCATTTACTATTGTTGCATATAGTTTTAACTGCAAAACTTGGTTGTAAAAGTACATATTGACAATGGTCAAATTTCCTCCTCATAACCAATTAAAAGAGAAAATGGTCGAAGTCAATAAAAATATCCAACTAAGATCTGGGGTCGAATGATGTAATTCTCAAAAGGGAACTATGATAAAATGTGGATATCGAAAGACAAGAATTAAAGGATAAATAGATAGACAAAAGAGGAAACAAAGAGCAACCAAAGGGTATATTAAACCCTAAGACCTTAATTCGTTAATCCTAAAATGAGAACCTAACTCTTACAACGACCTCAAGGGAATTGGATCCCCAAGCGACATTTCTAAACAACAATCAACAAAAGCTTAACCAAGCTCTCAACACTCAAACATGAGTTTTCAGTCATCAATATTCAAAATAGTCTAAGTCTAAAATGAACCTAAGCTTCCTATTTATAGTTTTAGGGCTATATTACACGAAAGGGCCCAAAAGTGACCTGAAATGACCAGTGGGCGAGCTAAGTCGGGCTCACCCAACCCACTTGGAGGTTCGCCCTTCTGCTCGGCGATGGATCCTGCTGGGTGGCTACTCCTAGCCACGTTTTGTAACTTTGGGCGGGATGGGGACATCACCCAAGCCATTGGGCGATCCGCCGATTGGCCCTGGATCGCCAAAAGGGTCAGCACTCCCCCATGCATTCCTCAAGACATATCCTTTGTTCACCATCAACACCATTTTGAGGACCTCTAATTTCATGAATAATCCTTGCATATTTTGAAGGTCTCGTTCTTGGATTCTAGTGAATGGCCTTGATGGAATCTAGATTACATCATTCTCTCCTTGTTGAAAAGAATTTGTCCTCAAATTCGACGGATCATCATCATCAATAGTGAGAAATGGAGACAGGTTGCACACATTGAAAGTGTTGTGCACTTGATACTCTGGAGGAAGGTCAACCTTGTAGGCATTGTTGTTGAGTCTTTCACGCACTTGAAATGGACCATTACCTCTTGGCATCAATTGTCTTGCGATGATTGGGAAATCGCTTCTTGCGAAAGTGTACCCACACCCAATCACCTGGTTCAAGCTTAACCCTCTTGCAGCCCTTGTTAGCCTTTTTGGCTACTTCTTGGTTCTTCTTCTATAAGTGCAGCCACACCTTTTTATGAAGCTTCTTCATTGCTTCAGCTCTCTTGCTCCCATCTAACCTTAAGACAACACCTTGAGACAAATGAGTGAGATCTAAAGGGGTTAGGGGGGTTAAAACCATAAACCACTTCAAATGGAGTCATGCCAATAGTTCTATGAATAACTCGATTATAAGAAAACTCAACCAAAGGCAAATGTTCCTCCCACGAGGCCAACTTCCCATGCACTATGGCACGAATAATAGAACCCAAGGTCTTATTCACAACTTCAGTTTGACCAACGGTTTGTGGGTGACAAGAAGTTGAGAACAACAATTTGGTACCAAGTCTACCCCACAATTCTTTCCAAAAATGACTAAGGAATTTTGGATCCCTACCACTTACAATGGTTTGAGGAATTCCATGCAATTTAACAACATTTTCAACAAACAAAGATGCCACATTTGAAGCATCATCACATTTATGACATGGAATGAAATGAGCCATCTTTGAAAATCGATCAACAACAACAAAGATGTTATCTCTACCTCTTTTGGTCCTTGGCAAACCCAAAATGAAATCCATTGAAATATCAAGCCAAGGTCTTTGAGGGGTGTTGAGTGGATTGCCATGGTGAAGGAAGTGTGACTTAGCACTTCGACATTTAATACATTGACCACAAATTTGAGTAACATCCTTGTGCATTTTAGGCCAATATAATTGTTCCTCAAGAATTCCCCTAGTTTTATCTACACCAAAACGACCCATTAATCCCCCATTGTGTGCCTCCCTCACGAATAAGTCTCTCCAAGACCTCATAGGCACACACAGTCTCTTTCCCTTAAACAAGAAACCATTAAACTTGGAATAGGGAGTAGAAGATATATCCCTCATTCACCTTCCATCTCCCATTCCTTACAATCTTTGAATATTTGAGCAAACACGGGATCCTTGGGATACAATGTCTTCAAACATTCAAAACCAATCAATTTAGAAGACAAAGTATTTATAAACACATTTTTCCTAGATAAGGCATCGGACACCATATTTTCCTTCCCCTTTTTGTATTTGATTACATAAGGGAAAGTTTCAAGGAATTCAATCCATTTAGCGTGCCTCTTGTTCAACTTTCTTTGGGACCAGATATGCTTTAGAAACTCATGGTAAGTTCTAATGACAAATTCCTTGGGTCACAAGTAGTGTTGCCAATTACCCACAGCCCTAATCAAGGCATACAATTCAAGATCATAAGTGGAATAATTAAAAGTAGCACCTTTAAGCTTTTCATTAAAATAAGCAATGGGCTTTTGGTCTTGCATTAAGACGGCTCCAATGCCTACTTTACTAGCATAACATTCAACTTCAAACATTTTATCAAAATCGGGTAATTGCAACAAAGGAGTGGAACTAAGCATGGATTTTAAAGCCTCAAAAGCTTTGGCTTGTTCCTCTCCTCATTTAAAAGGTTTATCCTTTCAGATTACCTCAATAAAGGGTGCTTCTATGGTACTAAAACCTTTGTCAAACTGCTTATAAAAACTAGCCAACCCATGAAAGATTCTAACATCTCTTATGGATTTCGGAATTGGCCAATCTTAATAGCGTCTATTTTAGACTCATCAACCTCAACCCCCCTTGAACTCACAACAAAGCCTAAGAAAACAACTTCATTAACATAAAATGAACACTTATCAAGATTATCATAAAGTTGTTCTTTCCTAAGCATATCAAACACACACCTCAAATGCTCAACATGATCATGCATGGTTTTGCTATATATCAAGATATCATCAAAATAGACAACCACAAATTTCCTTATAAAGGATTTCATCACATGATTCATGAGACACATAAAGGTACTAGGAGCATTAGTGAAACCAAAATTCATCACCAACCATTCATATAGACCGAACTTGGTCTTGAATGCGGTTTTCCATTCAGCCCCGGGTTTCATCTGAATTTGATGATAACCACTCCTAAGATCAATCTTTGAAAACACACAAGAACCATTCAACTCATCAAGAATATTATCTAACCTAGCGATAGGATGAAGATACTTTACCATAATCTTGTTGATGGCTCGACAATCAACACACATACGCCATATTCCATCTTTCTTTGGAACCAATAGAACCGACATGGCGCATGGACTCATGATTTCTCTCACATAACCCTTGTTGAGGAGTTCTTCAACTTGCCTTTGTAGCTCCTTGGTGTCGTCTGGATTGCTTTGATAAGACGGCTTGTTTGACAATTGTGATCCCGACACAAAATCAATTTGATGCTCAATTCTTCGAAGAGGGAGAAATCTACTTGGAAGACATCCTCATAATCCTGCAAAAGAAAGGATATAGAGTTGGGAAGAGAAGACTGAGATTGGTTAGTTTGTAACACATGATCCCTATGTGTGATAAGGATCAAAGAACTCTTGGACTCCACTTCTTCTCTTATCTCCTTGTAATTAGCCAACAATACTTGGGACTTTCCCTTCAACTTCCTCCTTTCCTCTTCTTCATTTCCCTCGACTTCCATATGTTCCTCTTCACTCCTTCTCTTCTCTCTTAGCTCACTCGTGTTTTGATACGCTTCATTGATTTGAGAGGTGACATGGGATGAAGTACATATTTATGATCATCCAACACAAGTGAATACTTGTTGGTTCTCCCGTCATGTTTGGTTGAACGGTCATATTGCCAAGGTCTCCCGAGTAACACATGACAATCTTGCATTGGGACTACATCACATAGAACCTCATCTTGGTACTTTCCAATCTTTAGCTTTACCAACACTTATCTATGAACCCTCAATTCTCCACACTCACTCAACCATTTAATCTTGTAAGGTGTAACATGCATAGTGGTAGGAAGTTTCAAGAATTCCACTAAAGCGGTGCTAGCAACATTTGCACAACTCACACTATAAATGATCAATGAACACACATTATCTTTGATAAGATACTTGGAGTGAAAAAGGTTCTCTCTTTGTCTTGGATCATCCATGGCTTTGCTAATCATCACTCGCCTCACCACATAGATTCGAACGATATACTCCTCTTCTTGAGGCCAAGCTTCTTCCATTGGAATCTTCCTCATCAAACCATTAGGAACGACGACATCTTTTCCCCCCACATGGATCTTGTGCCTCATCTTCCTCGCGTTCAAACTCATCCTCCTCTTGAGGATTGATGAGTCCACAAATTGGTCTCATTTAGGGCTATATTTTAATATAAATTGTGTCCTCAAATGCTTATTTTATCTCAATATCTGATGAAAATCCTTAAGTTTCAAGTATTTGAAGTTTGAAGGAAAACATGGACAACACTTCGCAAAAAGGAATGAAAAGGCTGAAAAGAACAAGAAAATGAAGGCCTGAGGATCGCCGAGGGGTCTAACTTCTCCTTTTATTCCAGTGTGCTGAGCCCTGAAGGAAAAGTTCAAGTCAGCAGAAAAAGGGAGCAGTTGGTGCATCGCCGAGAAGGTCCGTGAAGCAGCACTATGTCTCTCAATGACCTAGAGCACGACGATGTCGAAGGATGGTGCAAGACGGCGATGAAATACACCAAAGGGCGAATCATCGAGTTGATCAGCGATTTTGACTTATGTCACCGAGTGATCGGTCGGAACACAGATTTTTGAAAACTATAAATACTCGTTGAGAGTTATAGCTTAGTATCAGATTTTAGTATCATATTTTTTTATCAGATTTTGGATTTAGTACTATTTTGTTTTTACTCTCGAGTTTGTAAAGGTTTGAAGACTTGAAGAAGAGAAAGGTTTCACCTCTTTCAATTTGGAAGTGGGTCTCTTGGATTCTTCTTCATTTGCTCAAATCAAGACTTATTTCTCTATACCCATTTGATTTCAATATCATTGAAGGTATAAATTTCTATCTCTTGATGTGTGGCTAAAACCCCCTATACTTGGGGTGTGATTTAGCAAATATGTGTTGATATTATTGTTGGGTGTTGCTTACTGATAGGTTAGATGTATTTTAATGGTGATTTCACCTAATAATTGTGGTTTAATTTAATGGGTTTGTAATTGCAAATACAAAGCCACCCATGTGTTTTTGGCTTGCCCGAGAGGGAGGTCGCGAATCCAAGACCACTAGACTGATGGCCTAAAGATTGGGTCGACATGAGGTTCAGCCCGAGAGGGTGAGCCCTAGTCCCATATCCTAACACTCAGCTCGAGAGAATGAGTTGGGTAAGGCGTAGGCTGGTCTTCATGCGACAAATGGGTGTCCGAGAGGAACGCATTTGAAACGGGGTAAGTTGCCCGAGAGGGAACTTATTTCCATCTAAAGCTTAGTCTAGTCACTATTATCTTGCATATTTCTTATCAAAAGAATGTACCCAACCATTTATCTCAACTTTTATTGCGGTCACAGCCCAAGAACTTTTCCTCATACTTGATTTCTTTGTTATTTCTGTTGTTTTTACTTACTAGTGACAAAAACCCCATCGATATTTGACACTTTTGTGTCCCCCTTTAATTTAAAATATTTTTAATCGTTAATGTCTTTAGCTACGACTAGTTAGAAATAAATTTTATTTTTCTATTAATTCTCAAAACCACTCCCTTGGGACACGACCCCAACCCTTGGTTGGGTTACTATACTATCACACAATCGTAGACACTCGTACTGGAAGTTGTGTCGTTGATTATGTGAATAGAAATTCTAAACAACAAAATGGCGCCGCTGCCGGGGAGTGGTGTTACTTGAGAATTCTTAGATTAGTAGATTTTTTGTTCATTTTAGTTGTAGTTTATTTACCTAATTTTAAGTTTTGTTTATTTGTTGTGTGAATATTTCATAAAGCATGACTGTTAATGGTAGCAACGGTAGCCAAGTAGGCCACCAAGATGACATCAGAAATCTTAACGATGTCCAAGAGCCCAACATCAATGACCCCCATCTCATGGGAGGTGTGGGAGCCATCCGTTTACCCCCAACTGAGGGAAATGAAGTGTTCCACATAACGAGCACCATGTTGCAACTCTTGCAACTAAAGGGACTTTTCAGCGAACTGGCTCATGAGGATCCTCACGAGCATCTTCGAAACTTCGTAGATAAGTATGGACCATTCTCGTTCAGAAAAATCTCTCAGAAGTCGGTCCGATTAAGGCTATTTCCTTTCTCATTGATGGGAGAGGCTTGCAAGTGGCTAGCCGAGCTACCACGTGAATCAATCACTTCTTGGGAGGAGTAGGTGACCACATTTCAAGTACGATTTTTCCCTCCCTCGAAGATGATGTCGCTGCAGGATAGCATCTAGAGCTTTAAATGTCTAGAAGGTGAGCCTCTGCATGAAACTTGGCTAAGGTTCAAAAATTTGGTGCTACAATTCCCAACCCACGGTTTGCCGGACAACGTACTACTTCAATACTTTTATCAGAGCTTGTATTTGGTAAACAAAAGTGTCGCTGACCAACTCTCGCCTGGAGGTTTAATGCAACAACCATATGCAGTAGCAGCCCAACTTTTAGATGGTATGACAACCATCAAAAGAGCATGGTACATCGTGAAGACCAAGTCTCCCCTCTCACTTTCTAGCTATCCAAGGATCAAATTGAGAAAGACAATGAGAGAGATCAGAACATGGCCAAAATCATGACGCATCTTGATATTTTATCCAAAAACATCATAGGGGCCGGTGCCCGTGGTGTTAATGTTGTGGGGGTCGGTGGTGTTAATCCTAAGGATATGAAGTTGAAGCCTTGTACAATGAGGAGGTAAATATTCTAGCCAACCAGGGCGGTGGCTACCGCTCAAACTACCCAAGGCAGGGTGGTAACCAAGGTTGGGCTAGAGACAAAGGTTGGAAGGACCGAGATCGTGAATGGAGGGACCAAAATCCAAATTGGAAGGAGGGGGAGAAAGATAGATATGTGCCTTCCCATGAGCACCAGAAGCCAAAGGAGTCGGACGGTAGTAGGTCTGAGGATATGCTCTCACGCATCCTCAACAAAGGTGAAGGGTCAGACAAAATGCTGTGTCTACCCTTAGCCTGACCGTTACCTCTCATTCAGTTACAATCAAGCAGTTAGAAACCCAGATGGGACATATCTCGTCTCACCTAAATCTGAGACAAGGTTTACCAAGCGATACCAATGCTAACTCCAAGAATGAGGTTTAAAGATGAACTTGCATCGTGTCACGATGTTAACTAAGGCGCTGTTTGGGAGGCAACCCAAAACAAGTTATTATTTTCTTTTGCTTTGATAAAATAATGGTATGTTAATTGTGCAGATGGAAGTGTGGAGAGTGAATGAAAAGAGCAGATTGGCGAGCAATAGATTCAGCTGGCGAGTCACCGAAAGGGTCGGCGAATCCAATCTTATCCTCCATTTGACTCAAGACATCGTCAATATTGGAGTCTGTAAAACTCGGCGAGCTTTGGAAATTATTAGCGAATCGACAACCATGTTGGTGATCACGAGGGAAATCGCCGATTGGACCCCCGTATACCAGAAGTTCTATGAATATCGGCGAAGAAACTAAACAATCGGCGCTCTGCCGAGTGAGTAGGCGAGCTTGACTAACGTCACCGAGTGGGCAAAAACTGGATGGTCTTTGCAAGCCAAAGGTTTAAAAGTTTCAACGTCATTCCCTTTCCCCCACTTTTCATCCGTCCAAACTCACACCAGCACTCTAGTTTTTATATTTCTTACACTTTTAAAGTATTTTAGTAGTTGAAATGTGCTCGGACTCGAAATGCATTGCTTCCTAGCATTTCATTAGTATCTGTTCGGCATCAAAGGTTGGTAGTCCGAACACCGCATTTAATTTATTAAAATTATACTCATTTGCATAATGTTAATATTGTTAAACCTCTGCTGAGTCTCTGAATTGTTGGGATTACATATATTATCGATTATGATTCAATACTTTTTGCGTAACAGGTAGAATCCCACTTGATTGTGCTTTAAATGGACTTATTTGGCTATGGGTGTGTAAAAATTGCTAGGGGTCTTCGTTGAATTTATGTGTTAGAGGCTTAAACTGTGTTAGCAGGGGTTGCAGGGTGAATTTGAAAAGAAATGGGTTGAAAATAGACACGTTGGGCTGTTTGGCGAGCCGAGTAGAGCTCGCTGAACTGCTCGGTGGTTTGCCTAACTCCCCCATTTCACGTTTAACTCAATGCTACATGTATTAATGAATCTGTAACTTTCGGCGGTGAGTCTAATGTCGCCAGGCACACTCGGCGACTCACTGAAAGACTCCTTGTTTGCCCTTTGTCTGCACCCTTGCACCTTCTGTGCATCATTTTCAGCGAATAGCCTAAATGGATGAGTACTTCGCCAACTGGTTTGGTGAAGTTATTCTATACCCAGAATTCCCCTGCCCCTGTTTAAAATATTGTCTAACTTTTCTCAAAGTCGTTCGCAGAAATGGCTAGACCAAAAGTTGTAAGAAGGGACATGCCACCTCGACATATAAGAGCACGATATTTTGAAAGAGTCGAAAAGATAGCAAAACTGGCCAAAGAAAGAAAAAAGAATAAGAAAGCAAGTGCCAGCAGGAGGCTCCCCATTGACCCCACTATTCCTTCATGGAAACGTGGATTCTACACGGCTATAGACTCCTTTTTGGCGGGCCATGAAATGGACAGAATGGCTGCGGCTAACATCGCTGCAGAAATTAGGGCAAATGAACACAATGCGACCCAGAATGATAATTCGGGGACCATTGTCGAATTCCAGGATAATGCATCAGGTAACAATACCCCGACAGATGGAGAAAATATGTAGACAGGATCCCCTCTTTACCTCCCTCTCTATATTTCTTTATTTTGCTTTTCGGATTATGTGTTAATTGCATTTGACGACAAATTACTTTTATTTGTGGTGGGGTGAGGCACACCTTTTATTTTGAAAGATTCGTGTTCTATATATATTTGGGTTGTCTGTTTTTAATTGTGTTATATATTGCCTTTCGTGGATGTTTGAGCTTATGACTCCTCTTTTTGGATGCAAATTTTGACCCCCCCTTCCAAAAAAAATTGTTTTTTGAAATTTGTCGCCATCGCTTGTGTTGAAAGGTGTTGTTCTTTTGAAAAATTTACGTCTCAGTGCCGATCAATACTGATGACTTGAAAAGTGTTCTTAATTGAACGAACATGAATGTGTGGCTACGACGAGACCAAATGAAGTTGCATAGACAATACATGAACTTTTTACATCTCATTGTGATTAGCCATTTATCAAATTGATTTTCTTGTAATGACCATTGCACACTAGCGAAAGTGTGTAGTCTTGTTTGACTTAAGTGTCGATGCCTTGTGTGATTAGCTTACTTTGAACTATGCATGAATAAACCTAGAATTTGCCTTGTTAGTCTGATTGATTTAGAAAGGTGTTCTCTTGAGATTATCTTAGGCAATTTTAAAGAGTGTGCACCAAATTTAACATATACCTCTTTTGTGGCCTACCCGTGAGCGTGTGAAACTCTTTTGAACACCCTTTGAGCCTTACCTTTCTTTGGAAGAAACTTGATAAACCCTAGACCTTACTTGACCCACTACCTATAATCCTCTTGATTTGTGGTTTAGTGAAATAGACAACTTAGGCCAAAAGCCTAAGTTGGGGGTGTGGTAAAAAGGAGAAGGAGAAGTCAAGAAGTGCAAGAAAAAGTCTCTCTAACCCATGGTATTTCAAAACAAAATGGAAACCCTCCATCAAAAAAATAAAGCAATACATGAAGAGTGGATGAAAGGATGACTTAGAAGTACTAGAAGAAAAAGTGATAAAGGAAAGGAATATGACGTTTTGAGAACACCACATCTCATGAGGATGAAGAAGTCACTGAGCCTAAATGACCATACCTTTGCACTCAGCCCCATTACAAGCCTTGAAAAGACCTTTTTGATCTTGAGTAAGCCGAACCTAAAGTCGATCGGAAAATAAGGGAAAACCTATGGGTCAAAACATGCATTGTGTTCCTCTTTTTTAGTGTGAGTGTTGCATCTGATTCCTGGTCTTAAATTTATTGGCCTCTGTGTGTGAATATGGAATCATTCTTTGTGTGAGGGCATTTAGATACTTTCGTTGAGCTTGAACTTGCATTAGTAGAAAGTATTGTGAGCATGAGAATCTTTGATATTGGTGTGTCACAACTTGAATCTTTGAGTACAAAATTGAATCTTTACATAAGTAGTTTGAAGTCTTGTTCTGTACATTCCTGATTGAGTCTTGTGTAGCACTATTTGAGACACCCTTTTTGAACAGCTGAACTTGAGTTTGCTTGAGGACAAGCAAAAGTTTAAGTTGGGGGTGTTGATGAGTCCACAAATTGGACTCATTTAGGACTATATTTTAATAGAAATTGTGTCCTCAAATGCTTATTTTATCTCAATATCTCATGAAAACCCTTAAGTTTTAGGTATTTGAAGTTTGAAGGAAAACATGGACACTATTTCGCAAAAAGGAATGAAAAGGCTAAAAAGAACAAGAAAATGAAGGCTTGAGGATCGCCGAGTCCACTTAGCGAATCGCCGAAGGGTCTCACTTCGCTTTTTGTTCCAGTGTGCTGAGCCCTGAAGGAGAGGATCAAGTCGATGGGAAAAGGGAGCATTCGGTGCATCACCGAGAAGGTCCGCAAAGCAGTACTATTTCACCTAATGACCCAAAGCACGACGATGCTGAATGATGGTGCAAGACGGCGATGAAATACACCAAAGGGTGAATTGCTGAGTTGATCGGCGATTCCGACTAATGTCCCCGAGTGATCCGCCGCAACACAAATATTTGAATACTATAAATACTCGTTGAGAGTTATAGCTTAGTATCATATTTTAGTATCACATTTTATTATCAGATTTTGGATTTAGTACTATTTTATTTTTACTCTCAAGTTTGTAAGGGTTTGAAGACTTGAAGAAGAAAAGGGTTTCACCTCTTTGAATTTGGAAGTGAGTCTCTTGGATTCTTCTTTCTTTGCTCAAATCAAGACTTATTTCTCTATACCCATTTGAATTCAACATCATTGAAGGTATAAATTTCTATCTCTTGATGTGTGGCTAAAAACCACCATTCTTGGGGTGTGATTTAGCAAATATGTGTTGATATTATTGTTGGGTCTTGCTTGCTGATAGGTTAGATGTATTTTATTGGTGATTTCACCTAGTGGTTGTGGTTTAATTTAATGGGTTTGAAGTTGCAAATACAAAGCCACCCATGTGTTTTTGGCTTGCCCGAGAGGGAGGTCGCGAAACCAAGAACACTAGACTGATGGCCTAAGGAGTGGGTCGACATGAGGTTCAACCCGAGAGGGTGATCCCTAGTCCCATATCCTAACACTCAACTCGAGAGAGTGAGTCGGGTAAGGCATGGGATGGTCTTCATGTGGCAAATGGGTGTCCTAGAGGAACACATTTGAAACGGGTAAGTTTCCCGAGAGGCAACTTATTTCCATCTAAAGATTAGCCTAGTCACTATTATCTTGCAAATTTCCTATCGAAAGCACGTACCCAACCATTTATCTCAACTTGTAATGTGGTCACACCCCATGAACTTTTCTTCATACTTGATTTCTTTGTTATATTTGTTGTTTTTACTTACTAGTGACAAAACCCCATCGATATTTGACACTTTTGTGTCCCCTTTTAATTTAAAATGTTTTTAATCGTTAATGTCTTTAGCTACGACTAGTTAGAACTAAATTTTATTTTTCTATTAATTTTCAAAACCACTCCCTGGGGACACGACCCCAACCCTTGGTTGTGTTACTATACTATCACACGATAGTAGACACTCGTACTGGAAGTTGTGTCATTGATTACTTGAATAGAAATTCTAAACATCAAGGATCTTCCTCACAATCCTCCTGTTGCTCTTCCTCCTCACCAAGATACATTTCCTCTCCTTGAATTAGAACATTCAACTTATTGGGATATTCACGTATCATATGACCCCATCCACTACACTTGTGACATTGAATGCCTTTCGGAAATTTAGTTGGGTCATTGTTACCTTCTCCTCTTGGTGGGTACTTTGGAGTGTTTCCTTCGAAGGGCTTCTTATCATAAGGCTTCTTGATGTCTTTACCCTTGTTCCAACCCGAAGATGTTTGAACTCCCCCTTTGTTCTTGTTTCAAGATTTTAAGGATGAAATAACCTTGTACTTAGGTACTTTCTCCTCCTTGAGTTCCCTCTCTACCTCAATGGCTGCTTCAAAGACATCATTGAAGGTACCAAGCCTATGAATAGTCATCTTAGAAGAAATCTCTTTGTTCAACCCTTCCTTGAAGAAAATAATTGCATGCTCTTCATTCTCGTCGTATTCTAGTTTCAAGATCAAGTTTTGGAACTCATCATAGTAGGCCGCAACACTTTTGCTTCCTTGCCTCAAGTTGTATAACTTGGCAAGTTGTTCTTGATGAAAACTTTCCGGCACATACTTGGATCTCATAAGAGCTTTCAACCCGGCCCATGGTGGAGGATGTCCCTCTTCGATGACTAAATGATACTTCTTCATGTAGTGCCACCATGTGATTGCATACCCTTCGAATTGTGTAATGGCAAAACAACTTTTTTTGACTTCGGTCAAATCATTAACTATGAAGATATTTTCACAAAGCGACTCCCAATCTAAGTAAGCATCGGGGTTGCATTTCCCTTTGAAAGATGGGAGACTAAACTTGATAGAATTTTTCCCGACATCTCTACCTCTATTGACACCTTGGTCATTATGGTAGTAATCTCTTTGATTCTCTCCTTGATAGCGGTTACCATGTTTTTCTATCGCTTCTTAACCGAACTCTTGATTGACATAAGCTTCCCGTTGTTCTCCACCTTTAGGGTGGTTTCTATATTGTCTCCTTCCATGTAGTATCAGATCCAATCTACCTCCCGATCCTCTTTGTAACACTTGATCTCTTGGTCGATTCCTTTGAGTCTCATTCCATGGCACTTCCTCACTTTCAACTTCAAATCCTCCTTGGTACTCATCCCTCACCTCATTCACGGGATTTGGTTGTGGTTGTGGCATTTGCTAGAAAAGATTTTGGCTAAGTGGTGTTTGGTAAGGTCGGTTTTGATTTGGTGGAGCTTCTTGACTAAGCGGGAAATGGAATTGTCGATTGGTACTTTGGCTATTTAAACCCAATTGGATTAGTGTTGGGTTCAAGGCTTGGTGGAGGGTTTCGGGTGTGACAGTAGGAGAATTAGTGTGATTGTGTCCACTTGTGGAAACACGAAAAGTAGCTTGTGGTGTAGAGTTAGTTGAGTTAACCCGACCTTTCACACTGATTAATCTATCTTCCATCCTTGACATACTACCCTTCATGGTATTCAATTCCCCTCCTATGTTGTTTAACATTTCCATTAGAGACTCCATTGTAACACCTACGGTAGGTGGTTGAGTTCCACTTCCAATTTCCATTGTACCTATCAATAAGACAACTCAAAAAACAGAGAGCAACGTTAGCGTTAGTAAAATGAACTCACAATCACTCATGTTTAGACACCTTTGATTGCCTCTCAAATTGGGGTGGCTAATGTTGAAGATTGCTTATACTCGTTTGATCACAAGGTATCAACTTTATTCTTGGATGGAATGGATTCTTGTTTTAAAGTAAAGATGGACGAATTGAAGCAGAGACGTACTTGAATCAAGAAGTTAACTACGAAATAAAATGAATGAAAGCACGAAAATAAAAGGCACTAACAAACAAGGTAATTCAAGAACCAATAGTGAACAAGTACAGTAATTACAAGTTAAAAATCAGTTTAGGAATCTTGAGAACGTTTGAGAATCAAAAGAAAAGAAACTAAGTATTAGAACCTGAGGTTAGGAGCATAAACTGAGTTTCCGATCGCCAAATGACCTATTTTATTTTCCAAAAGTGAAGTTCAGCTCACCAACTTGAAGATAGGATCGCCAAACTTAACAATCTACCAAGGCAACTCAATGAGCTGGGTGCAAGTTTGGTGGTGCGCCGATTGGACTTGGCTAGCTAGGCTGAGCTCGCCGAAATTTTAAATATCTCCCAGTAATTGCAAGGTGATTCAGCGAACTACCTATCCAAAGGGCGAGGGGCCGAATGGACTAGGTGAGCTAAGTTGGGACTCGCCTAATGGTCCAACAGCTGCACCTGAAGACCTCCGAGTTTGAACTCATGTGGTCCCCCCTGCACTTTGTCCTTTAGTTTTTACCCTTTTTAGTAAAATTCCCTTTGTACAAACACTATTACACTTTCTCTTTCTTCTCTTTTGGAATCAAGCCCCTTTCTTTTTGAATATTATTCCTTTTGAAGGTTTGAATGTTCTTTAAGAACTCAAGAACAAGATGTAGACCCAAATATAAACCTTCTAAATTTTTGGCTTGGAATTTCATGAAAATTGAGAGACAAGCTCTCTTTGATATGGGGAACAACACCCAATACTTTTTAACTCTCAATTCCCAACCAAAACCTTCAAATTTTAAAACCCACTTGTATCTTCTTCAAGCTTCTTCAAGTCTCCAATGGTGGAATCTTCAATAATGAACCAAACTCCTTCAAATCCCAGACCTAGACTCAAATAGAGTTGTAGAACAATATTCCAACCTTAGAAACTCAAACAAGACTAAAATCTATAAAACCCCTTTTGGAAATTCTTCAAAAACGACTTTGAACTCTTTTTTTTTGTAACAAACCCAAGACTAGAATCATAGGAACGAATCTAATCCAAGCTCTGATACCAAATGGTGTAATTCTCAAAAGGTAACTACAATAAAATGCGGATATCAACCAAAGGGTATATTAAACCCTAAGACCTCAATTCGTTAATACTAGAGTGAGAACCTAACTCTTACGACGACCTCGAGGGAATTAGATCCCCAAGCAACTGACGTTTCTAAACAACAATCAACAAAAGCTTAACCAAGCTCTCAACACTCAAAGATGAGTTTTCAGTCATCTAAATTCAAAATAGTGTAAGTCTAAAATGAACCTAAGGTGCCTATTTATAATTTTAGGTCTTTATTACACAAAAGGGCCCAAAAGTAACCCGAAATGACCATTGGGCGAGCTAAGTCGGGATCACCCAACCCACTTGGCAACTCACCATTCTGCTCGGCGATGTATCCTACTGGGTGGCTACTCCTATCCACATTCTGTAACTTTGGGCGGGTTGGGGTCATCACCCAAGCCCTTCGGCGATCCGCCGATAGCCCCTGGCTCGCCAAAAGGGTCAGTACTCCCCCATGCAATCTTCAAGGCATATACTTTGTTCTCCATCAACACCATCTCGAGGACCTTTTCTTTGAATCCTCTTTCCAACGCCACCAAGTTTGCTAAATTTCGAGCTCCTATGAGGGAGATATGCCCGTTTGAAGTTTGGCTGTCCAGTTAAGAAAAGTTACCCAAAAATATGAGGGGTATTTTGGTCTTTTCCTTACCCAATCAGCTTAAACGAAATATGGTAATATTTAGGGGTCTAAACTGATTTGGTTCAGTTTTTACAATTCTAATTCACGCTTAGGGTTTTAGAAAAGAGTTCAAGAAAAGAAAAGAGGAGAATGGAGGGAAGATTCAAGGTGTTCATCAAAATTTCTTGTGGATCAAAGGTTGTTTCAACAAGGGTTTGATCCCTAAGAGATATGTGAGTTGTCATAGTCTTGGGTTCGTTCACCCACACGCCAATCAAGATATTTTAATGCAATGTCGTTCTCAAAGTTGAAGGCTTTGAGTTCTTGATGAATTTTATTGAAATTCCATTGGTAATCTTGATTGTTTGGATTTTGATGAGTTCTTGAGATTAAATATAGTGATTTGAGGGTTGTTTTGAGTAGATTATTGTGTGCTTATGGTGAGTATTTGAATC
Organism: Solanum chiquidenum; assembly: GCA_029582725.1. Lineage (NCBI taxonomy): Eukaryota > Viridiplantae > Streptophyta > Magnoliopsida > Solanales > Solanaceae > Solanum > Solanum chiquidenum. Next base: position 53,524 of record JAJOOS010005616.1, read on the forward strand.
TAAGTGAGTGGGGAAGAAACCATTCGAATCTACACGAATTAGGGTCAGAAAATGAGAAAGAAAATTCGTCAGGGATTTCTGGGCAGAGGCTGGCGCGCTGCCCCACTTGTGCGCCATAAATTATGTTCTGTAGTTCAAAGGCTGGCACCCTGCACCACTCAGCGCGCCAGGGTTGCCTGCCCCCACCCGTTCTCCGTCGTTTAGCCCGTTTGAGTTCTTTCAAAAGGTACATTTACTCCCCTTTGATTCTAACTACTCTAAACTACTTCTAAAAATCTATAAATCATTCATAACATGAATCATAACCTTGAATTCATAAATCAAATTAAAGGTAGAGTTAAGAGTCAAGTCTTGAGAGTTCTTTCGAGTCTTTTGAGAAGTCTTTTGCAAACATTTTAAAATTTTGTTTTAAGACTTGAGCATTTGAGTTAAGGAAGAGTAGAGTTGAGTTCATTTTCTTTAAAATAATATATGAAAACTAAGTATTTCCAAGATCAAATGTTTTACATTTAAGATGAGAGGAAACACCGATTTCCAAAAGAGTTCATGAACAATTTTGAGTACTATCTCTTTTAAGAGAAACCTTTTGAGTAATAATCTCAAAGTTGGGGATGAGGAAATGTTTTTTTAAAAACATATGAGCTAAGTTATATTTTGGGAGTAGTATTGAGCACCAATATGGGGCAGAGTTCAAACAACTCACAGCCCCCATAAACCATGTATCCAACGTAGGTAGAAAGAGTCATACTTTTTAGATGATTCCTTATTGCTTTTTAAGCATAGCTTAGTGGATCCACTTAGTTGAGGAGTTCTATAAACCAGCAAGGTATAGGACAGTTTTGGCATCCTGGGCGAGACGATGTATCATCACATAGCTCATAGTGATGGATGTTGGTTAAAAAATATCTCAAACAGAGTTTATTTTGTATTTTTACATACAAACTGAGTTATATTGTATTTTCCATACATTGCGTTATTATACTATTTTAAAGATTTTATTTATATCGCATTATTGTTATTTATTTTATATTGAAATAAGTTGAGGTTGAGTTGAAGTTGAGTTGAGTTGAGACGAGGTAAGTTTCTTCAATTCCAGTTCAAGCTTATGTCAAGTTTTAGATTTTTCCTTACATGCTCGTACATTCAATGTACTGACACCATTTGTCATGTGTCATTTCATGATGCAAATACATGTAACTAGGATCATCAACCAACGCTTCGTTGATCCAGTAGAGTTCCAGAGTTGTTTGGTGAGCCTCGTAGTTTCCAAAGGATCCCTCATTTATGTTTTATCATTTACGTTTTGTTATTAGGATATCGTAGGTATTGTCCCGACATCCATCTCAGTTAGTAGAGGTTTCATAGATAGGTAGACAGTAGTTCATGAGTATTTTCATTTTCCAATGTTTATGTTTGGACTTGAGTTGCCTCTTTGGTCAGTTGAGTGTTCCTTTAAAAGATTATGAGTTTATTACATGAATTTATCTTTTGAGTTCTTTTAATGTTGAGTAAGTCTTCCACTGAGAGTTGATCTAGACCAAGAGTTCTCTTGGGGCCAGTAATTATTCTTGAGTGCCGGCCACGTCCACGGTGTACGCTCGGGGTGTGACAAACTTGGTATCAGAGCCCATAGTTCAAGAGTCCTAGGGTGTCTATGAAGCCGTGTCTGTAGAGTCCTAGTTATCGATGTGAAGCGCGCAATATCTATAATTAGGAGTCTGCAACATTTAGGGAACTATCTCACTTCTTTCATACTCTTTTTGTGTGATAAAGTTGTTTCCTTCTAATTCATGCTTGCGTGTATCTTTTAGATCATGCCTCCACGAAGAGCTCTCCGAGGTCGTCCTGTTAGGAGAAATGCTGATCCTCAGGATCAAGGGGTACCAAATGCACCAAAACTGCAACCTCAAGGAGAGGTTACTAATGCTGAGTTTTAGGATGCCATTCAGATGTTGATCCAAGTTGTGACCAACCAAGCTAGGCAACAACGAGGGAATCCAGAGAATGTGGCTGATACGTCCAGAATCCATGAGTTCCTAAGGATGAATCTTCCAGATTTAATCGATTCAAGTGTCACTGAGGATCCAAAATACTTTGTGGAAGAGCTACAAAATATTTTTGCGGTTATGCATGTTTCTGACGTTGAACAGGTGAAACTACCTGCATACCAACTGAAAGGTGTTGCTAAAGTACGGTACGATCAGTGGAAGAAGAATAGAGTTGAGGTGCACCAATTGTGAGCAGGGTTGTGTTCGAAGAGGCCTTCATGGGGAGTTTCTTTCCCCATGAACTAAGAGAGGCAAAGGTAAGAGAATTCCTCACTCTTAAGCAGGTATCCATGAGTGTGCATGAGTACAACCTCAAGTTCACCCAACTTTCCCGTTATGCTCTGGATATGGTTGCTGACATGAGCAGAAGGATGAGTTTGTTTGTTTCTGGATTGTCTCGTCTGTCAAGCAAAGAGGATAAGGTTGTGATGTTAATAGGGGACATGGACATAGCAAGGTTGATGATCCATGTGTAACAGGTTGAGGAAGATAAGCTAAGAGATAGAGAAGAGTTCTAAAACAAGAAGGCTAAGAAAACATGAAATGAGTCTGGGCAGCATAAGAGTAATGTGAACCAGTCATCTTTTCAACAAAAGCAAAATGGACCTGCTCCATCATCTGCTAGTGCACATGCACCACGGAACAAAGGTGAGTTTAAGAATCAGAATTCAGAGAACTTCAAAGCTAGACCTGCACAGTCTTAAGATAGTGTGGCACAAGGAGGTAATGGGACTCCTGCATGTGCTAAGTTTGGTAGGAACCACTCAGAAGTGTGTCGTTATGGCTCCACTAGTTGTTACATGTGTGGTTAGAATGGTCACTTCATAAGAAAGTGCCCTAAGAATAGGCATGGAAATGGTAATGGGGCAATAAAGCTCAATCTTCTTTAGAGGCTCCGCCAGACAAAGTTTCACCTAGAGGAGCTTCTTCAGGAATGGGCAAAGGAGCAAATCGTCTGTATGCTATCACCAATAGCCAAGAGCAAGAGAATTTGCCAGATGTTTTCACTTGTATGATCAAAGTCTTTTCTTTTGATGTATGCGCTTTGCTATATCTAGGTGCGAGTCTATCTTTTATGACTCCATATATAGTTATGAGGTTCGATATTATTCCTGAGCAACTTTTTGAACCCTTTAGTATTTCTACACCTATTGGGCAATCTATTCTAGCTGAGAGATTTTATCGTGATTGTACCATTTATGTCAATCACAAGGACACCATGGCTGACTTAGTCGAGTTAGACATGGTAGATTTTGATGTTATTCTAGGTATGGACTGGCTTTATGCTTGTTATGCCTCAATTGATATTAGAACTCGAGTAGTTAAGTTCCAATTTCCTAATGAGCCAGTTATAGAGTGGAGGAGTAGTTCAGCAGTGCCTAATGGTCGTTTTATTTAGTACCTTAAGGCCATAAAGTTAGTTTTCAAGGGGTGCATCTATCAATTAGTCCGAGTTAATGACTCTAGTGTTGAGACACCGGCTATTCAGTCAGTTCCAGTTGTAAGTGGGTTTCCAGAGGTGTTTCCTAATGATCTTCCTGGAGTCCTTCCTGAGAGAGAAATAGAGTTCGATATGGATATTCTTCATGATATTTGTCCTATCTCTATGTCGCCATATAGAATGGCTCCAGCTGAGTTGGAGAGTTAGAAGAGTAGTTAAAAGACCTTATTGATAAAGGCTTTATTCAACCAAGTGTCTCACCTTGGGGGTGCTCTGGTCTTATTTGTGAGGAAGAGAGATGGTTCTTTTAGAATGTGTATAGACTACCGTCAGTTGAACAAGGTTACTATTAAGAATAAGTATCCTCTTCCAAGAATTGATGATCTCTTCGATCAACTTCAGGGTGCCACTTGTTTTTCCAAGATAGACCTCATATCAGGTTATTATCAGTTCAAAGTAAGAGAGAGTGATATTCCAAAGACAGCTTTCAGGACCCGTTATGGTCATTATGAGTTTCTAGTCATGTCATTTGGTTTGACTAATGCTCTTGCATCATTTATAGACCTTATGAATTGAGTGTTTAAGCCCTATCTTGATTTCTCGTATTCATCGATGACATTCTGATTTATTCAAGGAATGAGGAGGAACATGCTAGTCATCTCAGAGTAGTTCTTCAAACTCTCAAGGATATATAGTTGTATGCTAAATTTTCAAAGTGTGAATTTTGTCTTGAGTCAGTGGCGTTCTTAGGCCACATTATTTCTGGTGATGGGATTCGAGTTGACACTCAAAATATTGAGGAAGTGGAGAACAAGCCTAGACCTAAATCTCCAATTGATATTAGGAGTTTCTTGAAATCAGTTGGTTATTATAGGAGGTTTGTCGAGGGGTTTTCATCTATTTCATCCCCGTTGCCTAAGTTGACTCAAAAAATAGTTAAGTTTCAATGGTCTGAAGCTTGTGAGAAAAGCTTTCAAGAATTGAAAATGAGGTTGACTATTGCCCCAATGTTGACCTTGCCGGAGGGTACACAAGGTTTTGTTGTGTCTTGTGATGCATCCACAGTTGGATTTGGTTGTGTATTGATGCAGAATGACAAGGTTATAGCTTATGCCTCCAGACAGCTGAAGATTCACGAGAGCATTTACCCAACCCATGATTTAGAGTTAGCTGTTGTAGTTTTCACTTTGAAAATATGGCATCACTATATATATGGTGTTCATCTAGATGTGGTCACCTATCACAAGAGTCTTTAATATATTTAGTCAGAAAGAGCTTAATCTCAGATAGAGATGGTGGTTGGATTTACTCAAGGATTATGACATGAGTATTCTCTATTACCCAAGTAAGGCTAATGTTGTTCCTGATTCCTTGAGTAGGTTGTCTACGGGTAGTACTGTAACACCCCAGATTGGAAAGAGGGAAACCTAGCAAAATCCCGACTTCCAAGGTGCCATCCATGAGGGGCCAACAACAGCCCATGGTGTGTGCCATAGACCGTAGGTGGGTCCGTGGATTGGTCCCTCAGAGGTTCACCAGGGCATGGACAAAGACTGGAGCGTTGGTCCATTCATGGTCCGTCGGTGGGGTCTCGTGGGTTTCTGCTATCAGTTATTTTTAGGGGCAGTTGGGTATTTTCCTAATTAATTAGTTCATGTACTATGTCATTTTGCCTATGTTTAGGACTCCTATATAAGCCTTTTTACCCCCAAATTTCCCAATAGAAATCATTCTCTCTAAACTCACCAAAAGGAATAGCTCTAAAATAATTCTCTCTCTAGAAACTTAAGAAGAAAGAAGGATTCATCTAGGTTTTCAAGATAATGTGTCAATATCTCCATTGAAGGCTAGAATTTGGATTTAAGGTATGATAGTTTTCATCCATGGATTCCCCTCATCCATGGAGTTCCCAAATTCCTCTATTTCTAAAGGTAGAATTCCCCAATTGAGTTAGGGTTTTCTTCAATTATCGTGGGTTCTTTTCATTATTAATTTAAATGATTGAATTATGCTCTCTTATGCATGAATTGATGATACATTATGATTTTATGATAATTTGCCTATGAACCCATGCAATCCCCATGTTTTCAAGTTATGAATTATATTATGTGGGATTTTGATCTTCAAGGAGAGTTTTTTGAAATTAAGCATGTATTGCAAGCTTTACATGATTTTATGATGAAATCTATATCTAAACCATGTTATCTAAGAATTGATGATTGAAGTGGTTTTTGAACATCAAGAGATAAATTATGGACTTATGCATTGTTTTATTAAAGCCATGCAAATGTTTTAAGGGTGCTTTGAGAATAAAGTACCAATGATAATGTTGTTTTGTGAAAGGACATTCTCACTAAATACATACAAGCATGATGTGAAAGGTTTTATCACATAGAAAGGATTCTTAGGTTGAAAGACTTTCTCACCTAACTGAATCAAAGAGTAAGAGCTATCCTAATGAACTAACTTGGTGGAACCTTTCCATGAATAATGAAGTCAAGTAAGAAATGACTTTTTCATGGTATTTATGCTTAGCACCGAGTAAATATGAGGCTGGGATGGAAGCTCTTCCATTAGTAGAGACCGAGTTTCTAGAAGCAATCTCATGAAATGGAAACTCTCCCGTTTGTAGAGGACGGGTTTTAATAGCAATCTCCTTATCCCATAACTATGTGCCACCATAGGATGCTATCTTAGATAGACATTAGCTAGTGGATCCACAATATCTAGAAGCTCATGGTCTTACCTTGGCAAGTAGGACACCTCTTTTCAGTGTGGGTGTAACACCCCAAAATTCTAATGACTTAAGATAGAGCCTAACATGTAATCTAGTGTCCTAAAAAGGGTTAACATCAATATAATAGTCGTAAAATGATCTCCTTAACTTAGTACTAAGTTTATAGTCCCTAGACGTCAAGGCATGCCCCCTCCCAAGGGTCTTTGAGGAGGACCAAGGGGCTACCTGAAAACTGTCAAAAAGGCAGCATCATCTACGAGTGGCAACATACGAGTCGTAGGTTGACTCACACCCCGTAGGTGGGAGTCGTGAGTCAACACTTGGTCTCTCCCTAGACTTCCCAAATGACAAAGTCTCAGATCCAAACCATGACCATGCAGTACGTGGCGTCACCCAACCTATGGACCGTAAGTGGGTGTCGTGGGTTGAGACTTAGTCTCCTCACCTTTGCCTTGATATTCCCACTCTCTGAACTAGAGCACAATTGTGCAGTACGGGGCGTAACCCCACCTATGATCCGTAGGTGGGGGATTCGTAGGTAGGGTTTGCTAAAGCTGGTGCAAATCGGCCAAGGCTCAAACATTTTAATCAATTCCTAATTAATTTAGGGTGGGGCGTTTATTATTAGTTATTTTAGACCCATATAAATATTTTTAACTCACTAAACTTCACTTAACTCCTCATAACTCTCAAGAGCTAAACTCAACCCACTTCCCCCTCAAAATATTCTCTCTCTACACTCCATTGAAGAACTAGGTCAAACTCAAGCTAGGGGTTCAAGAACAAGTATTTTCACTCCAATTTCATGAGGAATTCAAGATAAGGTATGGATGCTCTTCATTCTTGGGTAGCTATCCCCCAAGAAGTCCCTTCAAAGTGTGCTTTGAAGACTTCCAAAATCTAGGTTTTACTATAATCATGGGTCTTCTTACAAAATGATTTCTATTGTTCAATTATAATCTATTATGATTAATTATGATGCTGTATGGTTAGATTGTTGTAGTATTGATTGTTTTTGATGAAAATCTCTCTTGGACCCATGGTTTCCCTTTCTTCCTAAATTGTGAACTAAGATGTGACTTGATTGGTCATGGAAGTTGATAACTGATTATGTTAATGCTTGTTAGGGTATTAAATCATGAAATCTCTCTATCTAATGTTGTAATTCTAGAAGTTAGGGTTGATTTTGGTTCATGACCTTGAAGGGCAATTGGCTAGGGTTAGTATATGTTGATGTTGATTCTATATATGAATATTTGATTTACTTGGACAGTAATGATCCTATATCTAATGTTGTGGTATTGATGTAAGATCCTTCTTCCCTATACCCTATACACTTGATTATGTATGAAGTATATATGTATGTTTATCATGATCTTGTTGGGTTGATTGAAAGTACATTCTCATGATCACAATACGACTATAATGTGAAAGGTTTACTCACATGCTAATGTTTATAAAGTGAAAGGAGCATTCTCACTTAAGGAACCTATGAGCTACTATGATGATATGTTGGCATGAGTGCGTAGTGTATCGTTTTATGAATGTGAATTTGAAGTAAAGATTAAATATGACTTTTAAAGGGAGTTATGTGTTGCACCGAGTGGATAGGAGTATGAGATGGGTTCCTTCACGCTAGTAGTTGGGTTCCTAATATAATGTCTCATGAGATGGAAACCTTCACGTTAGTAGTCAAGGTTTATAGTAGCAATCTCCCTACCCCATAACTATATGCCCACATAGGTCTTAGCTAGTGGATCCACCTAAAATATAAAATATATGTTCTACCTTAGGCAAGTAGGACACCTCTTTTCGGTGTGGGGGTAGAACACTGGATTCCATGTAGCTCACATGGTCTATGTCAATTAATGCAATTCTTCCCTATATGATATGAATATGACCTATGGTAAGAACATTGACTTTAATTATGACTTCTTAAGGGGTACTACTTAGTGTGAGTGGGGGTATGGGACTTCACTTATGCATTGCATAAGTAGACTCTCAGAGGGGTGATGGTAAGGTTCTATTATGATTATGATGACTTATGAATTATGTATGAAAGGTATGTATGAATGTAATTGTTCACTTCATTTGTTATAAGTTATGAACATGAATGTCTTCTCTTTTATGTATGTTGTTGGTGGCCTTAATGAGATACTTAGCATTTGGTAGGGTTATGGAATCTTACCTTTGCATTGCACTAGTATGGCTTTGGGTTGCTTATATGTTGGTTTGACTTGTGCTTCTTCATCAATGTGCATAATGGTTTTTAAACTTGATAAATGCATGATTTCAACTAAATGTCCCTTTTATGCATATTTTAAGGTTTTTATGCATGGCTTCCATACTTAGTACAATTCATTGTGCTAACCCATATTTTCTACTTTACTATGAGTGTAGGTTCCTGTTGTTGAGACTACTACTTGTTCAAGTGAAGCTTGGGTTGACTATTCCCTAGGCTTGGTGAGTCCTCAAGTTGAAGGACAAGATGTTATTGATTCTAGTTTCTAGTTTATATTCTATGTTCTAGACGATATTATATTTCCTATTTTTGGATACTTTATTGATGAAAAGGGCTTTGTCCCTATTTGTACTCTTATGTTCTAGATGGTGATTGAGACAAGTCTAGTTCCTATTCTCGTTATGAAAAGAACTTGACTTCTATTGTTAAAGTTCTTAATTTTTCCGCATTATCCTATTTCTTTATGTGATGATTATGCTAAGGGCTTGTATGCGACTCCCTTCGGGGTCAATTACGCCATGTTACTCCTAGGGGTAACCCCGGGTCATGACAAACTTGGTATCAGAGCATAAGGTTTTGGGATAATTTTAGGGTTGATTTCTCATGAACCACGTCTAGTAGAGTCTTGTTCATGAGTCTGAAGCGTGCCACACTTATGAATTAGAGGCTATAAGATGTTTTGAAACTTTCACTTCTTTCACTACTCTTTAGTCATTCTTTAGAGTTGTAACTCTATGAATTCCCTTTTCCTAACCCTTTTCTTATGCATATAGGAATATGAATACAAGAAGAGCGGCCACAAAAAAAGTGGAAGAGGAGATTACTAATGATGAGGGAGTTCATCCCCAAGGTCCTCAAGGGCCTCAAGATCTTCAAGCTCCTAATGATGAGAGGGCTATGACTAATGTGGAGATAAGGACGGCTTTCCAAACCTTGAATCATGCTCTAATGACTCAAGTTACTAGGGATACTAGAGCCCAAGTGAACCCCAATTCAAGCACAACCACTTCTAGGATAAGGGATTTCACAAGGATGAATCCCCCTACTTTTTATGGCTCGAAAGTGGATGAAGACCCACACGGGTTTATTGAGGAGGTGTTCAAGGTGCTAGATGCTATGGGAGTGTCTCCAAGAGAGAAGGTGGAACTAGCTTCCTATCAATTGAAATATGTGGCTTAGGTGTGGCCTGAGCAATGGAAGGAAGAGAGATTCATAATAGTGGGTCCGGTTGATTGGGGAGAGTTCAAGACGGTATTCCTTGATAAGTTTTTTCCCCTTGAGTTGAGGGAGAGAAAGATGCAAGAATTCATCAACCTCCGCAAAGGAGGTATGAGTGTGAAGGAATATAGCCTCAAGTTCACCCAATTGTCTAAGTATGCCCCAACCTTGGTGGCAGACTCTAGGGCTAAAATAAACAAATTTGTTATGGGGATATCCGACCTATTGGTAAATGAATGTCGGTCGGCGATGCTTATTACAAGCATGAACATCTCACGTCTTATTGTTCATGCCGATCAAATTGAGGAACAAAACTCAAGCAAGTGGGTAGAGAAGTAAAGAGGGCAAGAGTTGATGATGGTAATTCATCTAAGAGTAGATTTGAGGTTCAAGGCAAACCAAGGTTTAAGAAGAGGCTTTCTAAACAAGGTACCTCTAGCACTCTTAAGGTCAACAAAGAGAGGGTGCCTACTCCTAAGCAACAAGGTGGTAGTAGTGGTGGTTCTTATGTTGATAGACCCACTTATGCAAAGTGTGGCAAGAAGCATGATGGCAAGTGCCTTATAGGCACGAATGGGTGTTTTAGGTGTGGAAAAAGTGGGTGCATGAAGAGGGATTGTCCCATGCTAAGGGCTCAATGAAGAGAGGGCAAGCAAGTCCCTCCTAGTGGCTCAAATTATGATGCTCCCAAGTAGAATCACTTCTATGCTCTCCAATCTAGAAATGATCAAGAAGGTTCTCCAGACGTCATTACCGGTATGTTGCAAGTATTTTCCATTAATGCTTATGCATTGTTAGACCCAGGTGCCACTTTATCATTTGTTACACCTTTAGTGGCTATGAAATTTGATGTACTACCCATAAAGTTAGAGGAACCTTTTTCAGTTTCTACCCCAATAGGTGACTCGGTTGTAGCAAAAAGAGTTTATAAGGATTGTCCTATTTCTTTATCTCATAGAGTCACTTTGGTTGATTTGGTAGAATTAGATATGTTGGACTTTGATGTCATATTGGGGATGAATTGGTTGCATTCTTGTTTTGCTTCCATTGATTGTAGAACAAGGGTAGTAAAGTTTCAATTTCCAAATGAGCCCATTTTAGAATGGAAGAGGGGAAACTCTATTCCTAGAGGTCGTTTTGTTTCATATCTAAAAGCTAGAAAAATCATTTCTAAGGGGTGTATCTACCATATTGTGAGAGTTAAGGACATTGATTTTGAGACTCCTCCTTTAGAGTCGGTCCCTGTTGTAAGGGAATTTCCGTAAGTCTTTCTCAATGACTTGCCCAAAATCCCTCCCGAACGGGAAATAGACTTCATCATTGATCTTTTGCCGGATACTCAACTCATATCCATTCCCCCTTACCTGATGGCTCTGGCCGAATTGAAGGAATTGAAGTAACAACTAAAGGATTTGCTAGATAAGGGTTTTATTCAACCAAGCATATCTCCATGGGGTGCTCTGGTTTTGTTTGTGAAAAAGAAAGACGAGTCCCTTAGGATGTGTATTTATTATCGCCAATTGAACAAGGTCACTATAAAGAATAAGTACCCTCTCCCTAGAATTGAAGATTTATTTGCCCAACTCCAAGGGGCGAGTTACTTTTCGAAGATTGATTTAAGATCGTTCTATCATAAACTTAGGGTGAGGTGGGTTGACATTCCTAAGACAGCCTTCCGAACAATATATGGTCACTATGAATTCCTTGTCATGTCCATCGGTCTAACAAATTCCCCGGCGGCATTCATGGATCTTAGGAATAGGGTATTTAGGCAATATCTTGATTTGTTTGTGATCATCATTATTGATGGTATTTTGATCTATTCAAGAAGTGAGGGTGATCATATGAAGGATTTGAGGATGGTATTGCAAGTCCTTAAAGACCACCAATTGTATGCTAAATTTAGTAAGTGTGAGTTTTGGCTAAGGTCGGTTGCTTTCCTCTGTCATATTGTGTCAAGTAAGGGTGTTGAGGTTGATCCTGAGAAGATGGATGTGGTCAAAAGTCGGCCTAGACCTCTATCTCCTATGGATATTAGAAGCTTTTTGGGTTTGGTCGGTTATGATAGAAGATTTTTTGAGGGCTTTTCCTCTATTGCTTCTCCATTAACGGCTTTGACCCAAAAGAGGTTCAAATTCGAGTGGTCAGAGGCTTGTGAGAAAAGCTTCCAAGAATTGAAATATAGACTTACCTCCGCTTCGGTATTGACCTTACCGAAGGGTGCTGATGGGTTTGTAGTATATTGTGACACTTCTCGAGTGGGTTTGGGATGTATCCTAATGCAACGGGTTAAAGTGATTGCCTATGCTTCGAGGCAACTTAAGGTACATGAAAGGAACTATCCGACTCATGATCTCGAATTAGCGGCAGTGGTGTTTGCTTTGAAAATATGGAGACACTACCTATATGGGGTCCATGTAGATGTATTTACCGACCATAAAAGTCTTAAATATGTTTTTACCCAAAAAGACTTGAATCTCCGACAAAGAAGGTGGTTAGAGCTTTTGAAGGATTATGACATGAGTGTCCTTTACCACCCCAACAAAGCTAATATAGTTGCGGATGGCCTAAGTAGATTGTCCATGGGTAGTGTGGCTCATGTAAAAGATGAGAAAAATGAATTGGTTTTGGGATGTGCATTGGTTTGTCCGTTTGGGTGTCCAACTAGTGGATTCCACCAAGGGTGGATTTATGGTTCTGAATCATCCTTTGTAGTTGATGTGAAGTCTAAGCAGCAGCTTGATCCTATTTTAGTGGAGTTGAAAGAATCAGTTCTCAACAAGTCCGTTGAGGATTTCTCCCAAGGGGGGGGGGGGGCGATGGGGTGCTTAGGTACCAAGGTAGATTATGTGCTTCAGATGTTGATGGCCTAAGAGAGCAAATTTTAGAAGATGCTCATGGTTCACGGTATTCTATTCATCCGAGAGCCACCAAGATGTACCGTGATCTATGGGATGTCTATTGGTGGAATGGCTTGAAAAAATATATAGCAGGTTTTGTAGCCAAATGTCTGAATTGTCAACAAGTTAAGGCCGAACACCAAAAGCTGGGAGGTTTGTCCCAATATACATAAATTCCCGCTTGGAAGTGGGAGAATGTAAATATGGACTTTGTGGTGGGTTTGCCTCGCACTCGAACGGAACATGATTCTATTTGGGTCATTGTTGATAGGATGACTAAACTAGCCCACTTCATTCCGGTTAAGACTTCATTTTCGGTAGAAGACTATGCCAAGTTGTACATCAATGAGATAGTGAAGTTGCATGGGGTTCCCTTATCTATCATTTCGGATAGGGGTGCTCAATTTACTTCAGACTTTTGGAAGGCATTCCAAAAAGGGCTTGGTACCAATGTTAAACTTAGTATCGCTTTCCACCCTCAAATGGATGGTCAAGCGGAAAGGACCATTCAAACCTTGGAGGACATGTTGAGAGCGTGTGTGATTGATTTCAAAGGTAGTTGGGATGACCATCTTCCTTTAATAGAATTTGCCTACAACATTAGTTACCACTCAAGCATTGCTATGGATCCATTTGAAGCACTTTATGGGAAAAGGTGTAGATCTCTGGTTGGGTGGTTTGAGGTAGGTGAGTTTGCTCTAATGGGTCCCGAACTAGTTCATGATGCCATTGAAAAAGTTCAACTTATTAAAGATAGGTTGAAGACGACCCATAGTCGGCAAAAGTATTATGCCGATAATAGGAGGAGGGATCTAGAGTTTGAAATTGGTAATTGGGTCTACTTAAAAATCTCACCTATGAAGGGTGTGATGAGGTTTGGTAAAAAGGGGAAGCTTACTCCCCGATATGTGGGCCCATATCAAGTTTTGAAACGTGTGGGAAAAGTTGCATATTAGTTAGACTTGCCGAATGAGTTGGCACCGGTTCACCCGGTGTTTCATGTTTCCATTCTCAAGAAGTGAATTGGTGATCCGGTATCCATCCTTCCTCTAGAGGGTTTAAGAGTTGATGAGAACCTTTCTTATGAAGAGGTCCCGGTTGAGATTTTGGATCTGCAAGTGAAGAAGTTAAGGAACAAAGAAGTAGTTTCCGTTAAGGTTTTATGAAGGAATCAATTAGTTGAGGGTGCGATATGGGAGGCCGAGGCCGAGGCCGATATGATGTCCCGTTATCCTCATTTTTTTCCTTCTACTCCTATTCAAACTTGAGGCAAGAAATTCCTCTTGAGTTTTTAGTGCTTTGGGAGTGATGTGTATTGTATGAGTTCTCCATGATTTCCTTATATGGTGCATGTTCTTGTGAGAATTCATGTTTAGTATTAAATGAGTTTTCATGACTTATATGTTCCTATTGTTGAATTGCATTGTAGTATGATGATTGCATATTTGGCTTCATGAGGTGAAATGATGAACATGCTTAGTTATGTTTTGATGAAATGACATGTTGGCTTAATATTGTTTTGTTGAGCTTGCTTGAGTTGGAGAAGGTAGTTCCTCCTATGTTTATATGAATTGATGAGCTTCATGCATATTGGACTGGTAGATGTAGTTACTATGTGAAGCCCCGAGACTATCCCCGAGACGCGGACACAGGACCTAATGGGCGAAAGGAACCCACTAGTGAAATCCACGGAGAAATCTTTCGATTTTGGGGCTGGAACTGAAGGAAACTTGCTGCGTTCTTGACCTCTTTTCTCCTCTTAGCGTTCTAATTCTTCTAAGTTTGATTAACGATTTGACTTAGGTAAGTTCTAGTTATGTTCCTAGGCTTAAAGTGATTAAAATCTCATGATTTATAGTTTAAATGACGTATCTTAGGGGTTAAAGGAAATAGGCAAAGACCAAAAGACCCCTGACTTAATTGCTGTCGGAGTGACCGACGGACTGGACCTACGGGCCGTAGGTCAATCGACGGTCCGTAGGTTGGGTCCGTTGATCAGGTCTGCTCGACGGGCCTTCACTAAAATGAGCATAACTTTTTACTCGGAGGTCGGATTTTAGCAAACTCGGTGGCGTTGGAAAGAGGATTCAATTATCTATCATATCATAGGTCATGACACACATAATTCCTTTTGTGATAAAAGTTATGACCAGCTGAAGTTGACCCATCAACAATTTTCAGCTAACTGGCTGCTGACCCTTACCTACGGTCAGACCTACTGACCGTGGATCGAATGACGGTCCATGCTGGTCGACCGTAGTTCATGTCAGAGGCTGGGTAAAGGAGGTCTTGATCCACGGACACAGACCACAGACCGTGGTCTGACCTACGGACCGTGGGTCTGTCCGTGGGTCGAGACTTAGCCGATTTTTCTGAGCTAGGTTGCAGTGTCCATCTACGGACCACCAGCACGGACAGTAAGTCATCCCACGGTACGTAGGTGGTGCCCGTAGCTTCTGATTTTCTGAATTTTTTTCTGGGTCTGATATTTGAGGTTATTATCTCCCCTTGGGGATCATTGGTCCTCGAATGAAGACTAAACTAGCTGATATGGAGGGAGAGAGCTACAAACCCTACCACTAAAAACTAAGAACTGAATTTCTGACTGAACTGAGTTCCAAGAACATACAAATACTCTGAAAATGCAAGTACAAGCTGAAGGAACATGATTCTAACACCATGAATGACTGAAAAAACTGAAGAGGAATTATTACCTCAAGCTGGAGTGGAATCGGAAGGAAAGAGGTGAGGATACTTGAACTTCATGGCTGCTTCTGCTTCCGAAGTAGCTCCCTCTACAGACTGACTCCTCCACAAAACCTTGCCTGAAGCGACTTATTTGTTTCTCAATCTTCTAACCTGACGATCGAGAATCTCAACTGGTACATCCTCATATGAAAGACTATCTTTTACAGCCACACTCTCTAATAGCACTATGGATGCTGGATCACCCACACACTTCTTCAAAAGTGAAATGTGAAAAACTGGATGCACTGCTGCTAAGTCTGCTGGCAAATCCAACTCATAAGCCACTTTACCAATCCTTTTCAAGATCTGGTAAGGGCCTACATATCTGGGACTG